>QVNV01014980.1:0-25554 GCA_014825455.1 Pseudomyrmex pallidus | reverse complement strand
GCGGTGTCAATACGCCGGTGTCTACATGAAGATCCAGCCTAGTGCGCACTCAGTGCGCACTAGTTCTCCCAGTGAAAAACGCTGTTAGTATAGACATCTGTGAGATAAATACACGAGTCTTCAATCGAGTTCGGTCACGTGATCGATGATGTAGCTTTGAGACGTGGTGGGGTATGTCGCACCTAAAAACACAATATACATATATTTATTATGTACATATGTGTCCTGACACTTGACGGAAATGCGACGAGTTTCGTTATCAGCGTGAGCCGATTAACGTAAAACGAAAAATATGGTTCTGATGAGTCGCGCGATCAAGAGGGAACAAAGGTTTGACGGAAAATGAGGCGATGGTGCTCAGTGTTTCTTGTACCCTGATATTCAGTGTTGAAAAGTTTTTTCACGTAAACCGGAGAGCGTGTGGAATATATCGTCGTTCTGACGACGTTCACGGACTTTGTATTGAGTGACAGTTGGCGTACCTGTTACACCTGTCGTGCGTTGATTTTAATCTACAAATCACCGGTGCACGATGTTCGCTACTCTGAAAAACAAAATACGCGAAGAAATCGGCAGCGACGTATCCACCGTTGTCAGGAACGCCGGCAGTATACGCGCCATAAGTTCCAAACATGTGTCTCAGGTAACGTGTCATATATTATCGTGACATATATTTTAGACTTTATCAGTCAAGTTTTATTTATTGGTTTTAGATGGAATCAATTAGATAAGATTTTGTTTTTAAATCTGCAATAATACAATTACAAATCAGAAAAAATAGTAATCTGTTATGCTTATTTCATTTAGATATTTACATAATACAACAAAGATCTAAAAATTGATTTTAAGCTTATTTGCAGATTGTAGAAATAAAATTGTTGATAAACAACTAAGTATTATTTTTGCAGACTGGCTCTACAAGTAGTATTAGTGGTTCTCAGATATCATTAGACGAAACTAGAGAAGAAAATACAGCATCTCCTTCGCCACCAGTTGTACTCAGAAGAGAAAACAGTTTTGAACTTAAACTTACTGATGGGATGCAATTATCAGCAAAAGACATAAAAAAATTAGAAAATAGAGAAGAAGAATGGAAAAAACGTTTGTTAAAAAAAGAAGCAGAAATATTGAAGCGGATGGAGAAGAAAGAAGAAGAGTGGAAAGTTAGATTATTTGAGAAGGAGAAAGAATGGAAGAAAGTAGTAGAAAAGCAAGAGAAAGAAAAACAAAGATTGCAAGAAGAAATAAAAAAAATAGAGAATACAAAGCAGTTCTTAGAACATGCTCTTAAGGAAGCAGAAGGTTTTTTTTTTTTTTTTTTTTTTTTTTAGGCATTTTATGTACACATGTGCTTTCTTTCTGTTTGTGCTTTGTTCTGTTATATTTACATTTACATATATGTTCAACAATTTTAATATTATTGTTTTAGAATATAAAAAGAAGTTATATAGTTTTCAAGAAGATGCAGAACAACTGGAAGGATTTCAAACACAGGAGATGGCAAAAGTTAAACATCTTGTGAGTTTAAAACAAAATCTATATCTTTAATTACTAAGAAGTGAATTAAGTATGTAATAAGTTACTTTTCCGCAGTTATTGGCAAAAGAGCAGGAAGTAGAAGAAAAATCGCATCATTTAAAAGCTGCCACAGCAGAAATAGAAAATTTAAAGACAGAAGTTTCCCGTCTTAGACGATATGAAGATGAGTTGAATAATGTACAAGTAAGTAAGATGGTAGACGTTTTTTATTTAAGTGTATTGATTTTTCATTATTTTGTACACAATTCATTAATTCATCATTTGATTAAGACTATCATTTATTTATATTAATGCAAGCACAAATAAGTAATATAACAAAAATAATATAATTTTTGATATTTAAAATTAACTATGTAGCATTTTATAAAATATATTGTAAGGAATATTTTTAAGATGCACAAGTATGTGCGGTAAAGATATAATAAGATATAAAACATCACGATTTGCAAACTTATTTTGTGATACAAAAGGAATATATTAAAATTTTCGATATATAAATTGATATTTATCTCCTGAAAAATTACCACGTTTGTGATTATATACGAAATTATATAAACAATTATTGACAAATACTCAGAATTTACTTATTTTTTAAGCACGCTTATTTGAAAAAGGGATTTTATATTTGTATTACTTTATATTCGTATTTATTTGTTTTTTTGATAGTAATTATTACGCTTTTTGTTTTGTCACAGTTTGCCATACTTTTTCTATGCACCTTTTTTTTAACGACACGCCGCTGAAACGTGAATTCATAACATATTATTACATGTGATTCTCGCTGTAGTGAAACACGTTCAAATTGAAATCACACGAAGAGTTCCATAACTCTTAGGTTTAATGTCGCATGACAACTTTGTCCTCCTAATTTTTTTATTTGTTTCCATTGTGCTGCGCTGCGTTCAATCTCTTTAATCGGTTAACTAATCTGGTGATCTGGTGGGTCTCTGTTTCATAGAAAACAAAAATTTATAGATTTATGAATTATTGAAGAAAAAGAGAAACACACACGCGTTTCTCTCTCATAGATTGGTATTCTTGTATGAACTGATCCTATCCTATTTTTGGGATTCGCGGATATTATATTTCTCGCATTATTTGCGGTATCACCGAATACAATTAGGTGACGTTTTCCTAGAGTTATGGAACAACCACGTTGCTAAAAGTGATACCGAAAGTTCCGTGAACGCAACGCACGCAAGAAGATTGGAAAACTTTGGTAAACAAGAACATCGAAGATCAGAGTTAGGCGGTTATTTCCGCTAATTCGCTGCTGCTACCGCTGATGCTAGAGGTACGTCTTTAAGGCTTTGTCGCTATTCCGTTATGCTAGAAGTGGTCGTATCATCGCCTTTATGCTTGTGTGCTTGCTTGAAAACAAACGTACTTTTACTAAAAAATATTTTTAATACCAAAATATAAATGTAAAAATGATCTTCAGTTGGCAATACTCATTAATGCACGTATTACACACTTATATCTACGGCGTCATCTTTTATCTCACTAAAATGAGATAAATGTAAAGCTTTTCTATTTTAATTTTTTTTAAATAGTTTCTGTTTTGCTTTTTATTTCTTATGTAAGTTTAATATATAAAAAAGAATAATCTATCAAATTAAAAGAATGTGTGATTACATGAAGATAATTGTATTGCTTTGCAAACAAGGTGATGAGAAATGGGCTATGGTCTTAGCACTTAAACAGAGCCAGTTGTTAACTATTCTTTATGAAATATGAAAAAAATTAGTAACACTCAGAAAGCATTAAACTTCATAAATATCGCTTTCCATTTGCATTTTCATATTTTTGTTTCTTTGTTTTTATTCTTTTTGTTTTTATTTCTGGTTTTGGCAAAATTAAATTCGCGCCTCGTCGCTTTGATAAGATTTTGCAGGGAAGCTTCGTATAAATGAATAACACTAAATATAATCCTAACGGGAACCCAATGAGCGATATTGGATAACTACGTGCTTGTTTTCAGGATGAGATGGAAACAATGCGTCACTCAACGCAGCGAGAGAGAGCGCAGCTTTCTTGCCAGTTGGCGCAAACAGAGGAGGAAGTACGCCACTTGAAAGACAAGGTGTTTGTACTCGAGCAGAGAATCGCTCTGGAGACGAACGATCAAGTGACAGTCGACGAGAGAATAGCGGATCTGATGCGCGAAAGAACACTGTTGGAGAGAAAACTGGAGGAGGCGCATCTCCATCTTTCCGACATAAAGACCAGTTGGTCGGGCAAGATTTCCAGTCTCGAAACACAAGTTGGCAGACTCAGCAGACAGGCCGGTGAGGAAGGACTGGAACGCAGACGAGTCGAGGAGGAGAAGGAGAAACTCAAACAGAGAATCAAGCAGCTAGAGGCCGAGATAGAGGTGAACAATGTTGTCATGGCGACAAAAGACGCCAAGCTTTTGCGTATGACTGAGGACATTGACGAGATGGCCACGGAACTGAAAGAGCTCCGGGCCAGCGTCGATGACGAAGTGGAAGAGTTTAAACGGCAAATTGTGAGTTACCGCGATATGTAGTGAACAAGTGCATGAGCTTGATGTAATTGTTACCGACAGTTTTTTCCAAACTATGATTCTAATGAGTCGTTGAGATGGTAGGTGCCATTCCAAACGAGAGATCACTGTGCCTTATAATATAGAAACCTCATTCTATTGTTTACGTGCAGCTCTCGAATATGCAGTCTTTTCACTATTATTATATGTCATGATCTTGGAATGCAATATTTTATCTTGTGTGTAGCGTAATTTTCTATTATTTGTACCAAAGAGTATCGTTGCATCGTTGTTGATAAAGAATTCCTTGTCGATCACTTCCTCAATTGGTAGTCTTGAGTATTTTTCCCTCGATTTTCCTTACATTTCTTTTGGATCATGTGCGGCCAGTTATCTGGGTCAAACTTAATTTGTATAAGACTGACAAATTTCAATTTTCTGGATGGAAAAGATTTATTTATGTACAGCAAAAATCTTTTATGTGTGTCAAAAGTTTTATTGATATTCTTTATCTTTATTAATATTCTTTACTTTGTTTTTAATTTTTTAAAATAACATTTGATATATATTTTATTCGATAATGTTGTTAAAGTATGTTGCAGAAAATAGATGTACAAAAATAGTGGATTAATTTCTTTATTAAGACACTTTCAATCGCGTATACATGTATACACACAGCATTTACGTATATGCATACATTGCATATATAAATGTACTGACATACTGACCGGCTGATGAATGATTGAAAGAATGACGCCATTATAATGTGTATAACTATATAAGAATCTTTTTCTCCTCTTACAAAATTGATTCATTGGTATTGCATACTTATATATTTGTATGTGTATGTGTGACATAATACGTATACACATAATACACATATATGTATGTATATGTCATCATGTACGAAGTTGTGAAAAGAGGAATAGAACGTCTCGCATTTTATCACATACATAAGCATTTTATATGTATAAAAAAACTGAACACATGCATATAGTAATAGAATATATTATTGCATGTTGTTCGGAACTTTGACGCTTCTTTTTTTTTGCTTCACGCACATTTTATTATCTCTTGTAGAAATCCGCGTTATGCACGTTGCCTCTATTATGAATCTTTTTTTGCGATATGTATTATTATTCGAAGCATGTGTTAAAGTTATTTTGAGCGTTTCGAGATCATATTGGAAGAATGCATAAGTCGTTTGTACAACAGATCCATTCCGTATTGAAGATTTATATACTTTCTTTTATATATATTGCGTATTGTACATGACTATCATACGCTGTTATATACTGTGTACGAAACAACTATATAGATATATTTTTATGTACAATCGCACATTATGTATATTTTATTTGTGAAAAAAATAAAGAACAAAAAAATTTATATAGTATCTTTTATGTTTCACCCATTTTTGCTTCTTACCTTAGTTTTCGTTTTCCCCTGAGTGATTTGTCGATACCTTGACCGTAGTCCTGTCGTGAAATCTCGAGAGAAGTTTATTTTACTATTATTTGTTTACCGTTGAGATAATTAGTCTTTAAAGAAAATAAGTACACAATCTTAAAAACTTATCTGTAAGCCAGAGAGCCTTGACATTTATGTTTTTGCTATGACATAAGATTGTTTACGAGAAGAAAATCCATTAAAAGGAGACGGTTTTACATACACACATATAGCTACTGTAAGCTAGATCGTTTCGTCGAAACGAAATACGTAGATAGAAGAACTTGTTTCGAAGAAAACTATTTAACTTTACACAATAGTATTTCTTTCGCAATAAGTGTCGAATATTTTATTCGATAATATAAGAGAAAGGCGTGCACACGCGTGTGCTTTGAGGAGAATAAAATGTCACATTCTCTCAATTGAGTATATAAATAATGCAAGCTTTGCGTGATAAAAATTATGACATATTTCAGTATTGAGTCTCCCCACTATAAATTCGTATATTTGTCGTTTTCTCCTAGGAATCCTCTTCGAAGCAAATTAGTCAACTGAAATCGGATCTCGAAAATACAACAAACAAGTTGACCACAGCTACCAACGAGTTAGAGAATCTTCGATCGTCTTTGGAGCGAGAACAGTCGAATAATTCTTCCTTACATCTGGAAATGGCGCAGCTGCAAGAGATTCTCGAGTCCGAACGACTAACTACGGCGAAGCTGCGAGTCTTTCTCGAGAAAGAGAGAGGTGAGAAGGATGCCGCTTTGTTAAGAAACGCTCAAATATCGCAAGACATAGAAATCGTGAAGCAGGAAAATCGACAGCAGGAAATCGAGAACATAGAACTGCACAATAGAGTGGAAAATTTGGAAGGCGATCTAGTTGATAAAATGAAAGAGGCGGAACAAGCGGCGGTTACGTTAAAAGAATTCGAACAGAAAGTCGGGAAACTGGAAGAAGCGGAACGTAGCAGAGAGAAATTAGAAGGGAACGAGAGAATACTTAAGAGCAGTTTGTTGGATCTGGAAGAGCAGCTGAGCGAAAAAAGCAAGGTAAATAATGTAATATACATAAAATCCGCTACTGATTACTGCAATTGTCAACGTCTTTGTAAAATTGTTGACGCCCATATAAAAAAAAGTAATTTATAAATTATAAGTAATAAATACATTAACTTTTATCTTGTTTTCTTCCTTTGTGTTTAGACAATCAAAGTTTTGCAGCAACGTTTAACTGACATGAAGAAAACACTTCAACGCGAGTTAAAGATACCATCCTCGTCGTTAGACAGCGAAGTCGAAACTTCCGCAGCTATTCTTAATCCAAGTTCATCCAAAACGGTCACTGCCAGATACAATTCCAGGGAGGACGACGTTAATTTCAAATATCTCAAACATGTTCTCATTAAATTTCTGACCAGTAGAGAATACGAGGTATATCCCTACGCATTCTTGATCTAATTAAGGATCTTACTTCTTTTTTCTTTTGATACATAACTGTACATTATTTGTTCGAAGGCTCTTCATTTAACGAGGGCAGTGGCGACATTGTTACACTTCTCACCAGAGGAGGAGCGTCTACTTCAAGAAACCCTGGAATGGAAAATGTCATGGTTCGGCACAAGGCCTAACTTGGGTTTCGGACAAACTGCCAAGGCGATACCACCCAGCTGATAATTACACAGTATTTCGTATTTGACAAAGCGCGCAAGAGCGAATGTAAATTTTTGTCTAATCTTTAAGTTGTATACTCGGTTTGTGTGAAAAGATGGTTTTCGCGTCTGATTTCGACGGAGTATATAAAGATAAATAGAAAAAAACTATAGAAAATTACAAATAATGTGAGAGATTTTACAACATTTTTTAATGCGTAAATAAATAAATAAATATATATATATATATATGTATATACATATATATATATACATATGTATATAAACACTTAATATTCATGTAGCATAGTAAATAATTTGTCGTACGTTAAAGAAGTTGCGTGCGTGAAAATCTTACTGCGATAAAAGGAATGAAGGGAATTTGTAAGATATTTTACAAGATCGCGCGCGCGTATTTTCGAGAGATTCTTGTAAAGTATATATATTGAAAGAGAAAAGTATGCTTGTCTCAAGAACTCGTGTACTCCTTTCAAGTGCACAGAATTTTGAGCGCTTGAAAAACGTTAGCGCGATCTTTGCAATCTGGGCATCGTGTAGATACATTGCGCATATAGATATAATTAATTTAATATATATCTCTGCACTTGAAATTTGTACCAATAAAACATTCCCAACTAGAGATTGATTTCTTTTACGCAGCTTTGTTACGTATATGTATATATAGAATTATTACTTTTTTCTATTATTTAATTTTTATATACGTATATATTTAAAGTGTGCAATAATGGTAACAAGAAGAAATAATGTTGACAACTGATATGTTATTCTATTTATTTGATTTACTGTTATGATTGTTTAATGCCGTCTAAATGTGTGATTTCGGTAAATGTCGGTAACATATAAAAAATATATAGCCTGAACAAGAGCGCTGTGGTTTGCAAATTTAATATTCCAAATATTCAGTTTAAAGTGCTCGAACACCGCGTTCGAGTGTTTTCAAAATTCACATGTTTTAAAAATAATAATTTTGGCTTCAAAATTGAATTCGTTAGAACTGTTTAATCATTGTCTCTGGAACTTCCAAACGGTATCAGTGACACTATTGAAATAAAGTTTACATGATCGCAAAAATATGTCTTTTGATTAAAGAATAAAACAGATAGTAACGAGGTATAAGCAACAAAAAAAAAAATGTATTAACTGACAAAGGTAAATAATCAATGCGCGAAGGCCATTACGAGTCGATCTTTATGGATCGGCGATTTGCGTGCGTCCCGTCGATATGTTGTTCCTTGCTATAATAAACATTGCATATACGAATGTAGATAACGTTTCTATTACATAGTATATAAACGAGTCTATACATATAATCTCTCTCTGTATACAGCCGGAGATTTATAATACGACAAGTGAACATTGAATCTGTCTATTATTCCTCTCACCCGTTTCGTTCCTTGTTTTTTTTCGATCTAATTGCGTGAGATGCGAAAAAAAATCCCTTTGCCCCAGTGAAACAAAAATCGTGTCATTTATTGTAAGAGAAAGTTCACGAACTTCGACACATTAACCGTTACCGCTTGTTCCCGGAATATTGCGTGATCCGCGGACAAACTGTTAATAACCACCGCCTGCGGAAGCGATTTTTACATGCGATAGACATAAATCACGGTTGTTACTTTGTCGTCCTCCCCAGGTAGGACTTATCGGCACTTTATCTAATTGCCAGTGTGATTAAAGCGTGACCGTTTACTAGCAGCAATCACGCACGCAGCTATGGTATGGCGGCAGTACTTCTGGAACCATGCTGGAAAATTGTCGGTGGTTGCTGTACGCGTCGCGTATCTCCGGATGCCACCCGCTTACGCTCGACGAACGTTCAACGTTCACCCGTTTTCAGCAGCTGTTGATGTACTCGTGCGTCGCGGGCGGCGTATATTGTTTCAGTACCTTTTACGCAAATTACCCCGTCAACTGCATCGCTCAGAGCAGAATGGTCGTGGGATGTCCTCTGCGGCGTATCGCTCAGTACAACCGCGGTCTTTATCTGATAGTGACGTTGTTGCTGTCATGTCTGCGGCATGAGAAGTTCGAGCTTGCTCTAGCCGCCGCTCGTAAATTCGATGATTCGACACGACATCATCGTTCCTATGCCGACAACATACGAACAAATCGTTACACGCAATGGCTGGTTTTATCAGCGATTTGCGTCGTTTGGTTCGCAGTCGGAACGCTGGGACAATTCGCTTTACGTGACGTAAGATTGTTGATCTCGAATATCGTACAGATTACGATGCGAATTATGTTCTCGGTGGAGATCGCGAAGTTCTGCTTTCTCTATGACGCCTTGTGCCGCAGATTTCGTTGCCTCAACGGATTGTGTCACGAACTGGCTGGTATTGTATTGTATAGAGAATTTTAATTATCCCCGTTGCGTTTTTATATCTGAAATAATTAAAACTGAAGATACAAATATATCAGTTGTCAACGCATCTACATCGCGTAATATTTAATTAGAGTGTTAATTAGATTATATAACAATTTTTATTTACCGGTCTTATTCTTAATTAACTTTGAGAGTCCTCTATAGTAGATTTAATTTAAAAAAAAATTAATTCCGCACAGGAGTTGATAGCGGCGTATCTAGGACGTATACTAAGCGTTTTACAATCTCGAGTCTCGAACGATTACACCAACACCTCACAGATGCAACGAACCATCTCAATTCTTACTACGCTCCGCAGTTGTTATGTTGGACTGCGTGCATATTAATGGACATTGTAGCATTTTCTTTTACCCTTCTTTACGCAGAGAACACCGTGATACAAGTTTGTATTCGAATCGTTGTAATCTTGTTGTCGTCGCTTCAACTTATCGCGATTAGCCGCTACTCTGACTTGACGTGCAATCAGGTTTGAGTTTACTGCAGAATGCCGACGAGCACAACGTCGATTTTTGCAATGCTGTGTGAGATTTGTTTTTTTTTTTTTTTTTAGGCAAACGCGTTCGCAATGACGCTGTTCTCGGTGGAAACGTCCACGTTTGAACATACAGAAACTTCGCTCGTAAGTAGATTGTATATTTGAAACAAGCATTTTTCTGATTTTTCAAAGAAAAAAATTCACGAAAAATTATCTCTCGCCCTTATTTTTTGTAGGAAGCGATCGAGGTGGGAATATTTCTTCGCGCACATCCTTTGCGCGTTAACGTCTGTGGATTGTTTAATTTGAGTAGCCAATTCACATGCTCGGTAATTAATATTTATTTTCTTAACTTTTTTTTTTTTTGTATCGTTAGACTATTTTCTCAAATCTACTTATCAATTATGTTTTTACACAGGCGTTTGGCGTTATATTAATGTACGTAATCCTAGCTTCATCCATACATTGAGTTCACTAGAGGCGCGAACTCTAAAGAAGCTACGATACGATAAAAGAATAAAGAAAAATAATGCGAGTACACGATTTCTTAGAAAGAAAAAAAAACATGTTTTAACCTTAACTTTAACAATGATAAGTTCAATAGTATGAATATTTAAGAGCGAACACAATAATGATATAATTTGACGCAGAAAAAAAATGCGAAAAGAAGAAACAAATACAGATAGTGATATAGAAATCGATCGATACCAAGTAATTACATTTATATATTTATATTACATTTATTGCATTTAATACATATATTACATTCTTGTTGTTTTATTTAAATTTTTGGTTGCTTCTTTGTTCATTTATATTACATTGAGATATCACACAATACACACGTAATGCGCATTACTGTGTGTCGCAAATCGTCAAATAAACGAATTCTTCCTTCAACAGAGGACACCGCTCGTGTCTATTGAACAAAAAACATCGAATTTGTCGAAATTTTCATTCATATTCAAACTGTGTGTTCGTCCATCTGTGGTTCGTCTATCGATCCTATTTCTGTGTCCTCTCCGTGGTGTCCTCTATGTATTTGACGGTCGTAAGGGATATACTGAAAGAGTATATTTTGGAGATTGAAGAGTTTTTTGGAGATATCTCATTGTGGGCTTAAGAAGCCGTTGAGTGCACAATTTAAAATGTTTCGAATTTTCGCAACCACGTATCCTTCAAAAATATTCAATAATTTCCAGTTAATTTAGTTATATGATCGTGAGAAAAAACGATCAACCGATCATTTGTACTAAATACTGCATACCGAAACCGTCGGAGCCAGAGACGAACTCCGTTGTCGTAGTTCTATCGAATCACTAATTTTCCTTCTGAAATCGCTGTTCCACCATATTCTTTGAAGCGCAGTTTTTACCTGGTGATATCCACAAAGAAAGAACACATCGTTATATATATCTTCTATATAAATCGTTATATAGCTATATACATTGTTGCACTACAAAAGTATGAAGTTTCTAAAAGCCACGAGATATCTCTGTTATATCTGACCGAACTTACCTCGCTGTTACCGAAACAGAGCAATATAGATACCCAGAGACCCTAGAAAAGATAAATTATATTTTTTGTTCCATTTCTCTCTCTCTCTCTCTCTCTCTCTCTCTCTCTCTCTCTCTCTCTCTCTAAATTAAAAAGAAACTTTGCTTTCTAATTTCATTACAAATGTCTTTCGCATGACACACACGATTTTGCAAGATTAAAGCAAATGGCGCTTTATCGATCCGTCTTCCAAGTGGACTTCTTACTTCGAAAACTTACTGCGAGAGAACTCCCGACTAAATTTATCTACTAACTTGCATTAGACTTACATACGGTGTGTGAGATTATCGGACCTTACTCCTAAATCCTATCCTATCCTGCTAAAGATACACACACATACATCATCACAACGCGCTCGCGTCACAAACCGAACTACTTTATCTGTCTCGATTTCTGCTTCCATGCACGCTCTCTCCTCATCAAACACCTATTTTGTGAAACCCTGTTTGTGTTTGATTGATACATGTGTGTAACGTTAAATACCGAGCTTTTGAAAGCAGTTTCATGAAAAATAAATGAGTTTAAAAAAACGGTACAAACCTGGTAACCGGCAGTTACCGAGTGCAATATTTCGTGATACGGTTCCCACGGATGTTGCGGTGCGGGCCGCACCGCAACCACGAAATATTGAAGTCCAAGTACCGGCGTCAAAAAGATTGCAGCCCTGATAAATAAATATGAGCGTGAACACTGATAACATTAAAAATCCTCTCGTAAATTTGACAAGCGAAAAGAAAGAGCGTTTAGTAAAGTAGACGTTTTTTTTTTGTTTTTGACGAATAATGAGTCGTGAAAGACGTGACTAACTGTTTTAAAATTCAGCAGATGTTGAGCATGAATACCTAGTGGCGCGAAAAATGCGACGAACTCTGCTGGCTTGACCCTTCAGCTTTTTCAGCAGCACTCGTATGATGTTAGCCGTGAAGAAGACGTTCGTGGTGGTAGTCAGGAGCACCGGGTAACTCATTACGTTAATGTAATTCCCGCTGGACGACCAGCATCTAATAATCAAATGCATAAAAATTTATTAATTCGCGAATACGACCCTCTCTCTTTTATCCTGACATTTTCCGCAGATAGAATTATTGAGAAGATTTGTTACTAAATTGGGATAATACGAGCGCGATCTTTACTTAGCACGTTTAGCTTATTCGACACTCTCCGATTAATAGTAAAATCAATTTCCAATTTATATTCTTAATATTCGGTTTATATACATATACATCTTTGCTTTTATTATCTTTACGATAGTTCTTGTGCGATTTTAAAACAGTTTTATAATCTTGGTTTTTGAGTGGTAAACAGATCTATGTGATAAATTACGTGAAGGCGACTTCACCCTCTTGTCTCGGCTGCGGAATTGTTACAGAAAAGTGTTTCACGCACAAAAAAAGGAAAGAAAAATTTGAAATGACGTTGAATAAAACGAAATTGTGTATGCGTTTCTTCGTACATCCCTTATAGAAATTTATTACCGCGGTGCGGTCAAAATAATATTTATTTTAACTAATAGAGGCATTAAGTTCAACAATAATACTCAAAGTAAATATTTTGATTACACCGGTAATAAATTTCTGTAAAAGATAATATTATCTTTATATCTTTTAATGACAGAAAATAAATTGTGTTTCCTATATAGATTTTGCCGGAGGGAGATTTTGCGCTTTCTATAAATTTCGTGCATTTTTGCACAGAACTACATAGTTTTCTCTCTTGTATATCTCGAGAAAAATCGTATAATGTTTTTACCAAGCATTTGTGATGTCATCTCTTGGGAGCTCAAATCATCACGCCCTTATTTCATCAATTTTCATTACAAATACTTCGAATCATATATATATATATATATATATATATATATATATAACATTGTTTACAACAAGCAAACGTATATTTCTCAACGGGTATATCGACCCGGTAGGTTGGTCAACATAACGCGATTGTCGCAAACGTGGTTTCCGTCTTCTGCCCTAGGCATATTTAGTTATCGTCGTTTCATGTTGGCAGACATATATCTAATTTCGAGCGGGACACACAACCGACCGCATACTCTTCTTGGCTGGAGAAATTAACGTTGAGCGCGGCGGCGACGACGGACGGCGGCACCCTTTTTGCGTTCGGTCGATACTACGGATAAATATGTGGGGTTCCCTTTTAACGGATTTTAAACACCTCAGTTGGAAAAACTCGGTTAATTTCTCGCTGTCAGGAAAAACGGCTGACGTGTTGTTATTCCCGGCTCAAAACTCGGGGAAGTTTTCTTACTTCGTTACACAACCGACTTTTTTATGCGCGTTACGTGCTCTCAATTACAATCGGCTAGTCAGAACCTTTCTTTTTTGAAGTTTGAAAAATCTACATGTAATTAATATGAGAAAAGCAATTGCAATAGAAAATGTATCGGAAAATATATTACTTTCATTTACACATATGAATTTTTGTACATCATGTGCGCGAGATTACGCGGGTATTAAAATTTACATAACATACAAGTTCGCTTTCGCATTTATTGTGAAAAAAAAAATGCGAAATTCCTGAACGTACGAGCAAACTTACGGAGGAAATTTAATAGAAAACGCGCGTTAATTGATTGTTGGTCTGTGTCCGTCTCTCTCTTCCGGAAGAGTTTAACGTTCAATTAAATTTTTCAAGAAAAATCACGGAGAATCAACTTCATATAGTGAGATATTATATAACGACCTTATTTACTTGAAATTCGCGCGGGTTTTAAAAATCGCGCTTTCAAACATTATTAAGACAAATACGCACGATATTTCGTATTATATTAACGATCTCATTTTTCTCAGTGAAAACATCACGAAAGCGAGGCACGTGTGCGAAGGTTAACGGAGAAAAAGAGAGAATAGGGATGATGATGATCTCTCTCTCTCTCTCTCTCTCTGTCTCTCCGTAAGATAATTTCGTTTTCTTCATTTAGTTACTTCTTCGCTCAACTTGAATCGCTTTCATTAATGTGACAAAAACTTTCTTTTTTTCACGTAATTAGGTCTCTCGGCAAGTTGATCACTTTGTATAGACAGAATTTGATGACAGTTAACACAAATTCGTAGCGCTTACAACTCGGTGTCCTCCGGATCCTTGCTAGTGGCCCGTAACGCCGTGTACGCGGTAACAATCGGAACTGGAAATATCCACCCCCAGATTATCAGGCCGTGCACCAGGTCCGTCTCGTCGATGAACGTGGACACCAGTATCGTGTGGAGGTAAATACCTTCGCACAGCATCCAGGAATAGTTGGACACCAGGAAGTACTGGAGAACCACGTGGTAGACGACGCACAGTATCTGAAAGACATCAAGCAGTAGCGCTCGTAAACATCTTTTTGAAGCAGAAAGTCGCTCGCGAATAAGTCAATCAAAGCAATTGTATACGTGACAATATTCCTGATGACCCACATCAGCGTCGCATTTTTAACACTCCCTATCACAATCACGTTGATCTTATTTTAACTTTTTACAGAAGATAGTAAGAGAATAAATACTGTTTTGAGAATAAATACTTTTTATGTCCATGTGTGTGTTGTCGGAATATTACTGTGGGCGTACGTGAAAATGCAGATCATTAATTCTTCTATAAATAGATAACAGTGTCGAAAGGAAACAAGCTATTGATTTTGACAAGAGCAGGATGCTCTGCTTGCGTATTTTAATAAACGGCTTAAGTTTTAAGCACACAAAAGATTGACTCTTTATTAAATTCTTGTTGTATCTCTCTCTTTATACATAACTTCTTTCCCTTCCCGCGTAATACCCCCCTCCCTCCTCCCCTCTCCCAACCGCGCACGATCATTTCTCATCACAATCTTTAATACGTACGTTATTGTCGGCTACTAGGTCCAGATCTGTCATGATAAACCAGTGCCAAATGAGCAACATGATGTTAGTTATTGTGATGGAGGAAAACAGGTGCTTGTGCACCGTAATCCTGGGGCACTGGATACATCTGCATGCAAAAAAAAAAATCTCGCTTAATCTCGCGTCTCGGACACACCTCTTCAACGAGCCCTAATTTCATGCTTTTAGGGCAGTGAAGAAGGATCTGAAAAAAAAAAAAAAATTCCACGTTTTTTTTTTTTTTTTTTAAATAAATTGGTAACTTACTGCACGCGCGCGAAGATTGCCAGTGATATGAACAGCGTTATCGTGGACAGCACGTAGCCCACCTCGTACATCACGGTGATGTTGCGGTACCACTGCAACACAAGTATCAATAATTCAAACTTCACTCTCTCGTTTACAGGCTGCACTGTTATTTATAGTTTCAGAGAGAGAGGCTCGAGAGCGTCGATTTAATTTTTATTGATGTAACGTCACGATTCTATTGGATGTTAAAAACTCTGAGGTTTTTAAAAAACAAAAACTGACTACAATTTGTCGACAAACGCGTGAATCTAATCGTCGATCAATCCCTTCTTTATTGGACAAAATAATTGCTATCTAAATTTGTTGTCATAATTTGTTACTTTAAAAAAGCATTTTTTTTGCTTCATGCGCGCGTTTGCAATACGGACTGATTAAAAAACACTTAATGTTTATCAGATATAAAGTATATTAAGTATATTATAAAGTATAATATAAAGTATATTAAAAGCTTTGTGTACAAAGATACACAAGAGAATAAGAAGAAGATAAAGGTAAAGTTTTTATAAATAAGAAAGAAAAATTGCGCGATACAGAAGACTGTGATACAACAATAAATACATAAAACATGAATCTTTATAAAAATGTTAAAACAATACAATTATCTTTTTCTTCAAGAGTTTACTGATACACGTATTTTTAACTTTTTTCTCTCTTTGTCCTACATACGCGCGTGCAAAAATTTTTGAAAAAAAAATTAACGCTTGCTCGTTCCGGCACTAACTTTCTCATTAAGGCATATTTCTGACGAATATTCAAACTTGAAACTAGTTTTTGAAAGTTCGAAAACGGTGTACTCAGATACCGGAAGAGGTATAACTTTCGAGCTCGAAAGTAGTCATTTACCGTCTTAAGCACATCCAATTTCACCGAACAAACCAACTTTTATCACATCTCAACATTTTTTTTATATGCGACATTACACGCAATGTACGCGAACATGTCGCTTCTAAAATTCATGCCGCTTAAACTCCCCTCCGCTTCCCTCGTATCCCTCTTTATGCTTCCTTCATGCTAGTGGATGCAAATCTTGCCCGCATTTGCAAAGCAGAGTTGGCCTGCAATAGGGCCTTCATATACGCTCTGTGACAAATGTTTGTTGCTACGTACAAAGTGATTGTGGACTTCGCCGATTGGATACATCAGGTCCGATAAGCTGTCGCGAGATTAGTCTCTCAAAAAGGGAAAAGTAATCCAAAAGCTTGTTTCGTTTTTATTTATTTTTTTCATAAAAGAGAAGAACGCGAAAAAAAATAGATCTTGCGATACATCCGATTACGATCTTTTTTTGTCAAGTACAGAACAAATAAAATAAATATCTGATGGACTGAGTTCTCCCTAATCTTGTGGATTTGCGTAAGTTTATGATCTTTGTATTTGCGTTGTACGATATTAGCACATTAGAGTAAATTGTACAATTATAGACACTGAGGAAGACCCAAATTTGCCTCACATTGGCCATTTCTCATTACGATAATAAATTATTTCAAGAGGAAGATTATTGAAGTTAAAATAAATATCCTCTAGGAGATTTTCCAGTTTCGACTTTTGGCCGAAATGATATATTTTTCGTCACTATCTTCTCAGATTGCACAGCTGTGGTTGAGAGATTTTATATATTTATATTAATTAAATTTAATTCGATTGAAAAACATTTTGTGGGCAACGCTCGCATTTTATTTAATATCGCGCACTTATATATCGCAACGCTTTTTATACGCGGCTATATTATTTTTGTGGGATTATATTATTTATAAACTATCTCACGCTCATGATCGCAAAATAATGTACGTCGTTTTTTATTAAATTTCTATTAAAACCGATTAACGTCTGAGAAAGCCTCATGGGGAAACTATGAACCCTATTTCGCTCACAATAGCAGGTGGGAGCAGCGGCAGTATTATTCTTAATCGCCATCCGTACGAGCATGGCATTACTTATTAACGGTGTGGTTGCATGAAAATTACAGATCTACGCTTTCATGTCCCCAACGCTACCCTTTCTCTCTCTCTCTCTCGAGCACAAATACGATGTGTACCGCAGCGTAAATAAATCACGCAAAAGGAAGCTGACATTCGTGTGACATTTAATTTCTTCTCCGCGCACGTATCTCGTCTCCCTCGGTGTTTAAATATACGTGTCATTGTATAATATAAGAAAAAACAAAAACCAAATTTTCTGCCATTTTACAATCGATGATACGTGTGCGTTACGCAAACGGCTGCAATCGACCGAAATTGGCGGCGGCCAATTACGTCTAAAATCGCAATTTCGCAAAGAGGAACACGGTAATATCTAAATAACGAAGTGATTCTCATTTAATCGGCACACGGATAACAAACAAACACACAAATGAAGGTTGGAGAAAAGAGCGCGCGATTGCAATTTTGACTGGGAAAAGTTGAATTTCTTCGGAGAGACACGAGTGTCAAAATTGTGTAATATTACACAAAGAGAATACAAATTATTTCTTTCTCACTTGTTCCTTCCTTTCTTCTTCTTGCAATGGTAAAAACTTACGCCAAAGTACTTAAATGTTTTATACCGTGCGAATAAAGAAAAAAATCCGACATAATCGCCAAAATTATTTTGTTATATGCGACGATGCTCTATAAATAAACCTCAAAAACACTGTCTCTCTCTCTCTCTCTCTCTCTCTCTCTCTCTCTCTCTCTCTCTCATCCTCTTTAATACCAACAAGAAAAAGAGCCTTCTAAATATTCTAACACGTACATCGTCCATGACTTAGACGGTATTAGCTCTCCGGAGGATACATGAGTTCGCTATTCGCGCTTTCAGCCAGAATGATATGAAATCGAATCTCCGTATTAAACCATATATCTCGCACGAGACCAAAAAAGTAAAAAAAAAAAAATAAAAAAATGATAATTTTGCACGTTATTTCCCACAGGGATGAACTTTGATAACGCGACGCGTGCATTAGTTACAGTGCTCTTTAGAAAATTTTCAAAGATTAAGTCACATAATTATGTCGTTTGCCGAGTTTCGCTTTCGCAAGCAGCTTGTCGCCTATCTCTTTGATGCGGGGCAAAAAAGTAGTGTCGCAACATGTATAATTAATGTACAAGTAACATTTATAATTAATGTAGCAGGTATAATCTCGCACGTGAGAGATTAATAATACTTGCTACTCGAAACACATTACTCACAGGCTCGTCCGACATATCCACGCAATTCGTGTAGTTGGTCCATTGTCGACCGTACGCGGGATGCCAATACCACGTACCGTTCGGCTCGCAGTATCTGAACGCGATTCCTGCAACAGAACACGACAGAATCTAAACGAAGCGAATATAGGTATACAATATGCAACACACAGAGCCGTATAAAAAAAAAACTGTCTCTCGCAATATTTAAATATATCGAGATACTAAAGAACGCGCGCTTGTCTATTGTATATAATCGAGTTTCTTACATACGAGGAATATATACGGGAAATATTTTCTACCGGATACTCGATTGTGCACTCGAAACGCAAGAGCGTTTCTCAAAGAAATATTTTCTAGACTGTGTGTAATCATACTACAAAGTTACGTTTGCTTTTTGCCGAAACTTGGTCAAACTTTTGCTCGCTTTTGCCAAGTAGAAGCAACAAGGCAATTTAAAATTTTTCTATATAGATGTATGTATGTATGTATATACGCATAAAGAGCGCATAAATGCGCTCTAACGCCGGCAGCAGCAAGAAAAACTGTAAAAAAACCTACAAGCAGTTGCGGCACTTCTTCCGTTAGCCGAGCGAACGATTATAGATGGGAAACGTAAGATTTTTTCTCTCTGCAGATACGCAATTTAATAGTTCGGAAATAAAACAAAATGCAAATTGAACTTTAAATCAGCTCCCGTAAAATTGCTTGATTAAACTCGTCCTTGACTTAATTTCAAACTGTTGCGTTTTAACGTTTCTTTCTTTTTCTCTTTCTTTTTTTTCTCTCTCTCTCTCTCTCTCGAGGTACTTCCTCCGATCTTAATTAGCGATAAGATCCCATGCGAATAAACGGAAAAAAAAGAAACAAGCAACGAGTTGTGATCCGTGTGTAATTGCGTTTGGTTTCGAAATATATAAATAACAACGATTGGTCGAATCCAATGTGTCGCGGTGTGACACATCAAATTCGACCGTTTTCTCGGAGATTGTTGTAAATTATAAAGACGCATCTCGAGAGGAAATAAGACAAATTCGCAATATCCGAGTTATATCGGTACCTCTACCGTGCTGATACGTCATCGCGCGCAACACGGGAGGGAAAAAAAAATCTCAAACTGTGTCAGAGCGTTTCTACTTACTTGAAATGTTTTGTCTCGTCGAATCAACACGCGCAGCTGCAGTTCATTCGAAAATAAACAGTAGTTCAGCAAGGTCCGTTTCATGTGAACTGAACGTTTCCGGGGATGCGAAACGAGAATTATATAATTGTACATACAATTTTGCGCGAGTTTTCAACTCTTCACGATCGAATTACGAGAGCCACTCGCTCGGCGCTTTGAATGCGCGAAACAAAGTCTGCTATTGTAAATGTCCGATTTTACAACTTTCTATATGCGGCGTACGTATAGTAATTTCAAGCCAAACAAAGCGTAAATCGTAAATAAAAATGTACTTTTATATACGATCATGCGCACAGTAATCGAAACTCATCACAAAAGCGACTTTGCGATTGTTTTTTTTTTTTATTTTTACGTCGCAACGTCGTTTGCTTAAGAATAATTGCGACTGTTCTTAACATACACGTTTGTTTCGAACGCGATTAAAAGCGTTAATATTCCGTTAAATTTAAAAAAATACATAAACGTTTCGCGCAAATTTTGATAATTATTAATTATTTTGATAATTAAGAATATATTGTTTTTTGTTTTTATATAACATCCAATTTTCTCATCCTCGGCTTTTCAATTTTTAAATTCCATTGCGTTTTAAATGAACTGTTCTCTGTCCAATTTGTTTAGTTGTTAAAAATACGTAAATATGTTTTGAAAAATAACGAAAGAATAAAAAAATAATTAGAAATAATCGAAGTTGTCAACAAGGCTTGTATATTCGATAAATGAAAACTTTATCGGATGTTTTATTTCAATACCAATCTCTAACGTTATTTGAAGAGAAAATCACGCGGAAGCGAGAATTTCATTAATCCCATTGAGTTATGTATGTACGAGTTATTATCCGGAAGTAAGAGAAGATAGAGAAAAAAAGCGGAGATTGAGAAAGTTACGCGCAGTGGGATTATTTGCCACGGCTACTCTCCTCGGTGCGGCCACTCATTATTTCGGGATGAGATTCGATCGATCGCACAAGTCCGAAGATTCGTCTGGCAAACATGACGAAAGAGAGAAAGATTGAGTAAAGTATTGATGTCCGACCTTAATTCGTCTCTCTCACACTTCTTTTGCATGTTTCTTTCTGGCGGGTGCTGTCATTTAGGAAAAAAAAAAGCACATTTATCTTTTCCTATAAGCTCATCCGAGTTAGGTGCCCCACCCAGTCTTCGAAAGAATACATAGTATATGTACATAGAATGGTACATAGCACATAAAAGGGGAGGAAAACGCCGATAGAGCGAGAAGACTATTAACGCGGGGCTTACGTTGTGCGTTTTTTTATTTCGCGAAATCGCGAAGGCATCATTAAAAAAGACGCGCTCTCGCTCTCTTTCCGTGTTCGACGCAAGTTTTTTCATCCGATTTACGGACACCAATTACAAAACTGTTTACAATTCCGATGAGAATTGCGAGTTTCCGACTGGGCGAATAAATACCGTAGTTGACGGTAAAATACCAATTGTTGCGGATGAAACGTTGCGACGAGATAAACAATAACTCGGTTTCTCCAATTATCGCGAAGACCGCGGATGCATTTGAATTGGAAAACGCGGATCGCGTTTCTCTCTTTCTCTTTCTCTCGTTTATTTTCTAAAATGCTATTGCTTCTAAAACAATAAGTACCTTCGTTAGAGGCTGTGTGCGGGTTTCACGCTATTTGCGCTCGAAAATCGATATTGCATACCATCGCTATTTCGCGTTACCTTTAACCCATTAACCTTCCCCGACAAGTGCGGCAACCTCAATAAAACGCGAGAAGCACGATTTAACAAAGGGAAATAATTGAATTAATAAGAGAACGTTTATAAATAACATTATAAATCCGAAAGCGCCGGTGCTTGTGTTGTTTCCTTTTTTTTTTTTCCTCTCCTTTAACTATCGTCCAGAAAAAAAAAACATTCTTCCGTATCTTTCTTCGGGAAAAATTGCCCTCTATCGATTTAACGCATTTATGACTTTATATTTTCACTGACAGCTTCCATCAGGATGGAAGAGGGTGTGATAAATTCCAGCGGTTTTCTCTCACAGCCTCACAGATTAACATCATTCTAGTCTCCCAGGGAATACAGAAATAACAAGGCCAAATATCAAAAAAAAATATATATATAATACGTACACGTCAGAGTTCGAATCAAATTTTCTTTGTTTTACTTTCTGATATAAGTGTCTTTTCTTTTTTGTCAAAAAAAAAAAAAAAAAAAAAAAAAAAAAAAAAAAAAATGAAAAAGATGAAATTTTTGCATAAAATTGTTTAGCGAAAATCAAAGCAGAGACAATCGTGTAAAACTCGAGCGCGCGATGCGATAAGAAATTAAAAATTTCTATATTTCGACACACGTCGTTGATCTCTTCAATATCCCGATTGTATGTATAATAATATTTTCTTTCCCATTTACGTTTCTACACAAATCGCATACCGTTTTCTGTGCCCGCTAGACAAACAGCGCTCGATCATTTGCCGAAATCCCTTCATTTTCCCCACGAAGCCTGGGGGGATTTAACGTAACTAAACCCCTCTTTTCGCAGTTTCATCACGGAAGACTAATACTGTTCCCGATAGTTCCCGACGAAAACAAGGGATGCTACGGAACGTCGGGAGGAAAGGGCGGAATTTTTTTTCGGTCGGAAAAGGGGCGTTCGTTTCCCACTTCGGAGTCACACGAGCAATCAGAGCGTTTGTCCGCGACCGAAAACGAAATGATTGTGCGTATTGTGCAAAAGTTAAAATCGAGCTCGGAGGATCGTATACGACCGATTTCTCTCTCTCTCGCGCGCGCGCGAAATTTACACGCCTTGCTCGTACGTGCATATATACGGCGACGGCACCATATGTGCACTTCTGAGTCAGGAAACAACGATCCGTGTCTCTCGAAGAACATCTTAGAGATGCGAAAATTACTCGACTGAGAGTCGAGAATACTACTAGGAGGTCGAAACTTGGTTAATATGTGCCTGTGACGCTCGCGGAAGTTTCGGTGTATTTCGCCGATACATGTACAAACGTTGCGCCCACGCTCACGTTGCTGCAGCGACATGTCAGCAACGTCGACGCGTCGCGTCGTCGTCGGTTCGTTGTCGATGCACAGGGTGCCGGCTTTATGAAGGATCGATAACGTTCTTGAACGATCTCACGCGCGAGCGTGTCAATTCGCTGTATCTGATCGGGAACGGCAGGTGTTTTAGGTTTAGGCCGATGCAACAATATAGATCGTAAACTGACTGCGCACCTATAGCAGGAAGAGAAAGAGGGAGGTTTGTAACGTCCATGCGTATGCACATAATACGTATGTATAATCGCATCCAAATTACAATAAATATTGCATCCGAAAAACAGAGAATAATATTTAATATATGTTTGAAAAAAAATATACATATATATTTGTTTTTCAAACTCTCATCGTTTTGACATGACAAGAATCTTTTAAATTACCGAACACATTTGGCTCTAACGACCAATAAAGCAAGTTCTAAGATGTCTGCGCTACCATTATTAACTATTGTTACTTCAATATTTCATATTTTTAAACAGCAATTTCCTTTTAAACTCAAAAGCGTGATTATATTCATCTCGGGTTCTCTTCTTGCAGTCGTGAATTTATTTCAAACAAAGATGTGATTTACTGAAATTTTCTCACTTTACGTGTGCGCGATTGACAGGAATTTTGCGATTTCGCGCGCGACAAAAACTGCGCGAAGAAGCTGCTGTAAGCCTTTTTTTTTTTTCCACCTGCAGAGTGGCGTGTCGCGTTATCTCCGAATTTGCAATATTTACGGCGGGCAACATTTTTATCGGATTTTCGGTCGGGGAGTGTTTAGATATTGGAAATGAAATTTTGAAGTGTACAGATTTTTCGACGTTACACACGCTTTTCCAGCGGAATAACGTTCGGAATATGTTTTGTCGCTGGAGATGATGGATGTTCGCATCGTTACTCCCGGATTTTCGCGACGTTTACTTACCCATAGAAACCACCGCGAAGTTTGCACAGCGCCAACCGACATTATTCGTTGCGAAAGTGCCTTAATACAATATATATATTATATATATATGCAATCAATATATTACACGTATATCACTTATTTTGAAAAGTAACATATTCCGCGCTACGATGTCTTTACCAGGGAAAAACTGGATTAAATCTAAGTAAATCTAATTTAAATCTAACCAGATAAAAAATAGAGAAATAGATCTAATTAGATCCAAATTAGATCTATTTATCCATTTTTTTATCTCGTTAGATTTAAATTAGATCTACTTAGATTTAATCCAAAAAAAAAAAAAAAAAAAAAAAAAAAAAAAAAAAAATCGAAAAAGACAACGCAGAAATGTTGCGACACGGAAAAGGAGTGGTTATTTGTTATTTCCTTTGACGTGTAGTTGTGTTCGTCAAACACATTAGTGTACGTAAATAAGCTACGATATTTTCCGACGATCATGTTGCGCGCGCTACATTGTTTCCGATACTTTTTTTTTTCTAGTCGAAAGAAAAATATATTTCGTTTGTAACGCAAAAAATACAATGCGACGGTCTTCCGTTCGATTGTCTTTTTTTTTGCGCGCATTATATAAAGCGCGAGAAACATTCATCTTCCCGCCGATCGATTTGGCTACTTGTCGATCTTGTCAATCGGCGGCACGTGAAGCAAATCGACGGAAAGGTTACTGACATTATAAAGTCAAATGTCGCATCGAAATAGTAATATTAGCATACTTACGTGACGACTCGAACCCCACGACATAAGCCGGACAGTTTGCGAACGCGGTAGTTCCGCCCAAAGTGGCGTTCCAGCATCGCAATCCGTCAAAATCCGGCGGACAGTAGGGATCTGAAAAAAAGGATTTTTTTTTTTTTTTTTTTTTGATTAGATGTAGTTAAACAGAAGAGCAGATTTAGTATATGTACGTAGAGCAACGACTTTGTAAAGAGAGGGATTGATAGCACGTGAAACGCGTTAAAATATCAATGCGTCCCGGTAAAAAATTTTTCATATATAATTATACATACTTATACACAAATTAACATTATTATATTTAATTGCAAATTTATATGCCGAATATGTCCATATAATTTTACATAAGAATTTTTTTTTAAGAGAATGGCTTAGGAATATGCATATCTATATATGCGTACATATATATATATATATATGTTCACATGTAAATTTTTTACACGTGAGTTTTATGCGTACATATATATATATATATATTTGTACGCATATATATGTATAGATACGCATATTTTCCGCACATCATCCTGCGATCGGCTCGTAAGACCTATTTGTATTATTATATTTAATTATACAAATTTATATGCCGAATATGTCCATACAATTTTATACAAGGAGTATTTCTTTTTTTAAGAGAATGACTTCGGAGATATTCCATACCAAATTGCAAAATAACTCTATTAGTATCATGTTAAATACAAAAAAATTATAGAAAACTATATTTTTCGTTATTCAAAGATCACTTCA
>QVNV01014979.1:0-25078 GCA_014825455.1 Pseudomyrmex pallidus | reverse complement strand
TATACGTCGTCTTGTTACGCTCGGCATGTCTCGCCGATCGCGACGCCATTTTTGCGTGTCGATGTCAGCCTTGTGATCCGGAAAAGCGGGCGTCCCGCGCATTTTTCCGATCACCACTCCGGCACAGCTCCGGTCGGCTGCTATTGCCGTCGTCCGTGTTCATGTCGGTTTCCATTATGGCGGCCGAAACCAAGCCCGCGTTCATCACGTCTCTTTCTCCCTCTCTCTCTGTCACTCCGTCCTTTTCTCTCTCCCTTTCTCTTTCCGTCACGCTCCCACGCACGCATACACATGTACGCGCTCTCTTTTTGCTGTAATTGATCGATAATTTGCTATAGGCGAGTTAATACGACGGACAATCGATTGGAGACCGACGCATATTTATTTCAAGATCGACACGTTGCTCTGAAATTGTTTACCGATATTTGTGTGCACGAACACCACGACGAAGACCTTTTTCTTTTCTCTCACTTCTCCCTTTCTCTTTCTCTCCCTCGTTTGTCTATCTTGCTCCTTTTTCCATCTCTTACAGCGCCGATATAGTGACGACGACGACTCGCTCTTTCTCTTTCTATCTTTTCGTCGAAGATACCCCACTTGCGCAGCTAGCAGCAACGCCGTGCGTTATATACCCGGTGTACTTCTCTCCTGCCTCCCTGTTCTTTTCGCGGCTGTGGTGATCGCGCGCGCGGCTACAAGCGCGCGCGTTAAACTATACGAACCTTCGAGAAAACATCGTTGCGCCGCGATTTTTCATCTTAAATCGCGGCGATGCCGCCGTTCAGGGGCGCGTCGTCGATAGGCTTTTATTTTTAGCCAATAATTTACCGTGCGAATCTCCCTACGTTTTCAACCGCGTAAGGCAAAATCTCGGGGAACGCCGACGGAAATCCGACATTCGTTGCCCGTTCCGTCGGCATCTTGGCGCATCACGTGGAAGGGTCCCGAGCGCGCACGCATGCACGCACGGCACGCACGCACGACACCGGATAACCGCGTTCTTATTTATGTCCGCGGTCTCTCCCCGATTATCAATTCGCTAAATCGCGAGCGAAGAAGACGAGAGAGAGAGAGGGGGAGAATGAAAGAAAAACAAAATTTATTACGCATTACGAGAAAATCCCCTCCGACGCTACGAAAGCGCGTAATGCGGTAGTAAAAATATCATTCACATGTTGGCAGTGGTTTTACACACTCAAGTGTGTGTGCCATTACGCGCGGACCAGGCAAAGAAGTGTCTGGAAAAATGAGAGAACGAATAAAAATGTTGAGTTTCAGGCGTCCTTTTTCCCTTCTCCTTTTTTCTCTCGCTCTTTCCTTGGTTACAGTGCATATGCGCGATTGGTATCTTCTCTAAGCGGAAAAAGGCGGGAAGCCGTGAGCGAGAAACACTGACGGCGGAGAGGATTACGTTTGGATATACACGGGAAAGAGAGTGTCACAGCTCGCGTAACTGTCCTTTGAAAATAACCTGCCTGTCGCTTGCGAGGGTATCGATACTAGGAGGAGGTTTGCGATTTGAGCGTGTTTGCGGCCGGTGTGCTCCGAGAAAGAGAGAGATAGAAGGCGGGAATCTCTCTCTCTCTCTCTCTTTTTCTCTTGCGCGCATATCTTTCTATCGCCTTACTTATCCATCTTAATTAGACGCTACGCGCCTCGTGACTAATTGATTATTTTTTCCCCTCCTGTTATCTAGATAAGAAAAAAGCGATAAAAAAAAGAATCTGTTTGGAGAAACAAGAAAAAAAGGAGTCGTTTCAGACGATATCACGTTCACGGAGACACTTGTGATAATCCGCCGATGTGCGATTCGCGAGCGTCATGTAAAGCAATTACGTAATGGGTGTTTCATCGTGTCGATCTGACGAAGAAGTTTCTTCTACGAGACCCCAAGTTTACGCGATAGGTTATGAACATTGGGTTATCTGGCAAGACCTCGTGATTGGGAATGAGCAGATAGGTAATCACGCGGGAATAAAGCAGTGGCGGCGGCGTCGTCGTCGTCGATCGAATACATGCGACTGTCAATCGTATCGAGAAGAAGCCAAAGCTGAGCGGAGCGGCCGATGAATGAGCAACAGAGAGAGAGAGAAAGAAAGAGAGCGTGTACGCGTGAATTCGAAGTAACGCGCGCGCATCAGCTCGTCTCGATCGACAGAAAGACACAGTAAATCCATAGAGTTTAATCGCAACAGGTCGATTTCATGTAGAGCAGGGCAACGCGCGCGTTTACTCCGAGGTGAGAAAAGGAAAGGGTAAAAGTGTAACGCGTCGATAAAGCATTGAAATGCCTTGCTCGTCGGACAGACATTTAGCCATCATGGAAGCAAAATTGCCGCGCTCGCCCGCTACGCTTTTATTTCCAGTATTTATTGTTACTCGATCGCCGCTATTGATTACGGCCTCGACGCAATCGGTGTCGAGCGTGTTCTTCAAGCGCGGTGAATTTCCCTTCTCGTGTTCGATGATGCCACGTGATATCGGTCGGCTCTCGTGGAACGGTTGAGTCTCTCTTTAGTTTAGATTTGTACTCTTATTCCGAAGGCTTCGCGTTGCACGACACTTGGCACGCCGCTTCGGTATCTTCCTCCCTTATCTTCCCCCTACGGGGAAGTGCCCTTCTCTCTCTTTCTCTCTCTCTCTCTCTCTCTCTCTCCCGGGTTCTATCTTTCTCTGCGAATTGTACGCAGCGCGAGTGCGTTCTCCCCGCCAACGTGTGCGGCTCCGTCATCTGCCAATCACCGCGGTCGTCCCACCGCGTGTCGCCGGTTCGCGCCGCTTCCGATTGGCCGATGTGGCTACGCGCGCGCATCCAAAGCTGCTTGCTCTCTCTCTCGTAGCCGCCGATACCGCGCGCGGCGCGTGTACGATTACGCCAGGCAGCTGCCGCCACCACTACCACCATGATGATCGGGCCAGCAATGCCGTATGGCCGTGGAAGTCCGGCGTTACCGACGTGGTTCTTTCTCGTCACCGTTTAAAGCGTGGTGACGCCGGAACACATTTTGAATGTCGTTCTACACCATTGTGAAGCGTCTCCGCTCTAGCGAAACAAACTCCGCTTCTAGCGCACGTGATTTTTCCCTTACAATCCCAGGAAGATCAACGAAAAGCAACGGCGTTTCTCGAAGCGGACTCTGCCGCCCACTTTCCCTCCTCCGAAATCGATAAACTATGATGCTTATTGCGTTAAGGCCGATATATTACGGACCATTGGGACTGGATCAAGGGCATAGTTGTACAACTCTCGCGAGAATTAAGGTTGCACACGTTGGAGTGGGCGTTCGTAGATTCCCGCGTCAATCGTTTCTGTCGACCGAGAGAGCTTCATCGTGGTTTTTTTTTCTTTTTGTACAATGTATGTTCTACTCTTATCCCCCGCAAGCTCGACACATATGTAGTATGTACTTAACGTGGCTAAATTAAACATTTTTATCGGTCAAGTTGGCGGTATATTCTACTACCTGTTCTTCATGATTTTGGCACTGCTGGTAGACGCGCGGGGCTCCCTCCGCCATTTCCCTTTTCCTGTCCCACACACCGTATTTTAGCGGGTAGGGAAAGTTCCCCACCACCTCACCTTTTCTCGCCACCGTATTTCTTGGCGGGAAGGGATCTCGTCCTCTTCTAGCCGGTCTCGACACGCTTTTCTCTGTCCTTGTTACAGTCGTCTCCCCCGCCGCTGCCGGCGGCACTGAATTTTCTTTCTTTCTCTTCGTGCTTTTTGATGCTAAAAAAAGGGGGACATCCCTCTTCGGTTGACTAAGAATGGATGCGATGCCGAATATAAATTTGTGCTCTTTATAGAAACAGATGCGTAATTGACAATAAATTTACTGTTTTTACAACAATGTACAACGTACATATTTATAAAACTACCGAAAGACAGATATAAAATTCAAGTTTTTTCATTACAGGAAAAAGTTGATGAACCAAAGAAAGCAAAGAAAGAGGAGAATGGTGATGGTGAGGTAGAAGAAGAGGAAATTGAAGAAGAGATCGAGGAGGAGGAAGAGGCAGACGGTGATGGAGAAGAAGACGATGAGGACGACGATATTCCAGAGGGTGAGGAGGACTTGGAAGAAGGCGAAGGTAGATGAAGCGATTTTTCAATTGCTTTTTGTTCTTTTTTAATTTCTCCAACGAGAACATTCGTTGCAACGTTTGTTACGCTATTGCAGACGAGGAAGATGACGATGCGGAAGGTGAAGTAGAAGGTGAAGACGAAGAGGAAGACGCATAATAAAAGAAGGGGGAGAAATATGTAACTAAGGGAGGCGTTAGGCACGTGTGACGACATCATCGTCAATTTTCGGAAAACTCAGCGAACTTACTCTCATATTGAGTGGTTGGTAACAAGTGTTGAATATCCATCGTGCCCGATCCGCGTTACTGGATCTAACAATCCAGTACAGTTACTATCCTCTCTCTTCCGA
The DNA here is from genome assembly GCA_014825455.1 of Pseudomyrmex pallidus. NCBI lineage: Eukaryota > Metazoa > Arthropoda > Insecta > Hymenoptera > Formicidae > Pseudomyrmex > Pseudomyrmex pallidus. The sequence goes on along the minus strand of QVNV01014979.1, from coordinate 20,642 downwards.
CCTACTAAAAATTACCATCTCACCAGAATTGTGGTGGGCTGATACATATTAGGTGTAGAAAAATGCATTTTTTCACCCTTTGTCTTGGCTCTTCGCAATTCTGGTTTGTCTTAGCCGCCACCAAATGCTGTTAGGTAGTTTGAATGATAACTATATATTCGTCCTGTGGACTCACTAAGTTGATCCTACAATTGGTAAATCTGAATTATCTCGTATTTGGATCGTTTATTCATTCGCACGATTCCCAAGACGAATTTATTGTTTTATCCGAACCACCTAGTAACTGGTATTTGCCATCTGGCTTTTTCGTCTTAAAAATTTTATAACGAAAACTTATTTAAGATATAAAAAAAACTTATATATTTAAATAGTGTAAAATTTGAAGGTGATTTTTTTACATTTAAAAATCAAATTTACGTTTGTAGTTCGACGAATGTCTCTCACCTTGTACGTGTGATATCTTGAGTTCTTCTTGAATTGAAAAAAAAAAAAAGAAAAAAAAATGTGTAATTGCAGTGTCTTCACAGGAGCGCGAGGCCTGATCGAACAGAATTAAACAATTCATACGTAACACATACGGCATATTATAAATAAAGTAAATAGACATGTGAATGGACATCTCAAAAAAAAAAAAGAATTATATAATAGATGTAATACCGCTTCGTGCTCCTGTTTGGTATAGTGACAGGAATTAAGATTTAATGCAACGTTCGCGTCAGGTAGTGTGGATGAGTAATGTGACTAATACCGCATAATAAGTATACATAGTATGTATAAAGTTACAAGATAAGAAACATTTTATTATTAATACTATTATGTAACGTAAATATAATGCAGAGAGGTTGTTTAGGCTTGGGAAATAGATAAGGGAACGGGGAGCATTAAATAGTCAACTTGTGAAATGTAAGGGCCCCATTATAAAAAAAAAAAAACCCTTCTCGATTCTTTTCAATTGTATCATTTCTTTTTGTAGACCATAAGAATTTTACGTTTAATCTTGGAGATATATAAATATATATATATATACATATATATATATACACACACGTTTCTTTGATAACTCAGAACTGCCGTATATGACGCGAAATTATAAAAAAGAAAAGAAAAATTAGAATTACCTATATAATTGCGACGATTATGTAATAAGTACTTTCCCTGTTGTTCTCTTAATTGAGCGTAAAATCGAGTATATTATCTTTTATGTATATCGTGTTTTTATCTCAACTTCATTGTGGGCTACTTGTAGCAATGATTCTTTGGCTATCGCAGAATGAGTTGCAATGCGGTATTTATTCTGATTTTTGTATGTAGCGATCTTAACGATAATTGAATTATGTACTAGCTGGATTTAGTATCAGATTTTAATCTTTGATGACATTTAATAATAATAATGATGATAATGATGATGATGATCCACGGATCTCTGAATTATAAAATAAAGCAACAGACTCTTTGTGCAAGAGTCGGTGAATCATTGCGATTGGCATGTCCATACCGCTACTTATTTTTCGGGAGACTGTTAGATAAAAGGGTGACGAGACATTGCGGTTATACCATTGTACCATAGCAGCATAATAAATAAAGGTAAAGCTAATTTGACTGCGGAAAGATGTCCCGTTTTAATGTACAAATATTTTCGAATGAGATAGTTAAATAAAACGCAGTTAGATCAGAGAAAATAAATTTGTTCTCGTAAGTAGTGAAGATGGGTTTAATGTCTGAGGATTATGATGAGGAGATGGCAGTGTGTGTAAAAGCTGCTCTATTCTCACGTACTAAAATCCTACTAAATGGAAACCAAGGAGATGGGGGAAGGGGGGAAGAATTGGACCGCTTGACACATTGATACTTATGAAAAAAAAAAATCTTTTCAGTACCATCAAACTCGAATTCGTTGGTGTATAAAAGGAAAAATACTCTATATGTAACGCGTCCAACAGACAGTCCAATCGATGTCAAATGTGATGATGATGATGCAGATGATGCATATAGATTGATGACACACCATCTCCGGCAGTCTCTGTTAATCTACGGTTTTATACGCAATCCGCTGCTATATTCACACGTGTTCACTTCAAGATAGTAACTTGACGATAACAAGTTGACAAAGGACTATCTTAAAGTACAGGTGCCTGAAACAAAAAAATCGGTACTTTAGCGTTCATAGCATTACTACATTATACATATAAGAGCATAGGTCCATTTAATTTTATTGAATATACACAAAATGCCCGAGCCCCGTTGGCAACGCTCATGAGTTTCCATGAGAAAGACTTGTGTTTTGTACTGCGCCAAAGCCCAAGGTGGAGTGACGATGCTCTTCCTCGCGCTCGAGTACTTGACACGATTCGGATAATTCAAGTTGCTGATGCTAACGGGTCTTTACAATCAATCAGGCTGATCGCCCACATACCGTTACATCCCTACGTTCGTTAGGTAAGCATAAAAAAAAAAAGAAGTTTAAGATATAAAACAAAAATAATAAAAAAAAGAAAAAAACAAATCTGGTAAACAAAAAATGACATGTGTTTCACACACGAGTACACGTTATAAACAAACATCCTAGGCTAAGAGAATTTGGTTTGTGTGTTCATAAGTCTTGTTCAAGCTACTTTTGTACAGGATACCATCGCATCTCATCTATTTCAACGTAAAAAAAAACAAAAAAACAAAAAAAAACAGTAACCGACACACCACAAACTATATATTTCTTCATTCCATCAGAACTGAAACTTTCATTGTATTTTTAAGTAAATACATTTTGAAAAACAACATCAATGTTTTTTTATTCTTCACATGTAAGTATGTGAAGCAAAATATTTCTTCCCCGTTCATACGTTATACATATATCTTTTATATATATATATACATATATATATAAAATATATATATATATATATATATATATATATAAAATGAATATAATTGCATAATGTATTGCCATCTCTTTGCGAATACATTTGTGCAATCTGCGGACGCCTGTCTGAAAGAAGAAGATTGTAAAGTATGTAGTATTTATATGAGAATTATAACGCCCTGTACATGTATATGTGTAAGAGCTATTACATTTTTTACGTGAAATTAATCCGAGCGTTCACTGCCGACTTTTTCACGCTATGCATAGGGTGACTATACCACTTATCGATCGATGTTATGTAAATATATAATCATAACTGTAAATATGCACTTCCGTTGTATCTCTCCTTTAAACAGGATGTTGATTGCTCGCAGAGCGGTACACGAAACGCTAAACAAAGGATCAATGCGTATCGTTTTACTAGTTTTTATTTTCTACTGTGTATGAAGTTCCATCCTGAGGTCTTGTCTATACAATATCACATCAAGAAAACAATTTATAATATATATATATATATATATATATATATATATATATATATACAGATATTACGCATGAACACGTATATACTGTATACGTAACAATAAAATAAAAAGTTTACACGAAATATATATATATATAATTGTTAAAAGCCAAACACCTTTATATACATATATATATATTTATAACAAGATTTTATTTACACATTGGTATATGGCAGATTATAAAATATAGTTTCTTAGATTTAAGACAAAACAAAGATTGTTCTCTGTAACATATTCTGTGCACGATATGATATATAATAAATTACCTGAGGTCTGTAAAAATACATATATATATATATTTATATTAAAACAAATGTCATTTTGCAACAATAATGTGAAGTCCGCTAAATAAAATGTCACTTGTATATGTATATAATATGGTAACAACAGATTTTGTTCGTCATCGATGAATATTATTTGGTAGATTTTACGTATATATTATATGTATATATATGTTTTTCCTCTTTCTTACGTGTACTTAAATAAGAAATTTTTTGAAGAGAAATACATATGAGAAATATACCTGGACGGAACATTTGATTAAACTTTTGAGTACGTCAACAACGTTTTTAATATCTTCGTCATACGTTTGTGTTTTTCTCGAATAAACTTCATCCCTATAGAAACAACAATCTAATATATATATATATATTATGCAAATATATAACTATACTATATTCTGTCAAAACATGACTGTGCAAACGATAAAATAACAAGCGTTAGAAAATTGTAACAAAGTGCGCATAAAAATATTCAACTCTGATATGTACACACGGTATTGTCTGCAGACTTTTCTCGCAGAGAATTTGAAGATACAGCTTCCTCGGATTGCACAAAATAGACATTTCTCTCAAAAAAGTATATATGATCCATGTATATACGCGTAGAAAAAAAATACAAGATAAAAACTTCGATCACAGTCACATACGAATGTATAAAATTCATTTCGAATCGCACTAAAAAAACGGCGCTTCAACCTGTGATGTTCAAGAGTTAAATGTCAGCTTCGTCATATATCTGATCACACGAACGATTCATGAATTGATATATAAATGTGCGTTGCGTAATTACGTGATACATTATATAAGCTAAAAGTAAAAATATCAAGATCCCATAATGGAGTTCCGTTTCCGGTGGCGATTAAATAGATATCAACATCCCATAGCGTTGTTTCCACCGACGCTTGTTGAGCAAGCGTGCGCACATACATACATACAAATCAATAAAGAAATTTAGAAGAGTATTCTTTTTAACTTGTGTACACATACAAACCCACACACTCATCACACATGTTGAGATAACGCATCACACGTAATATAAAGCACGTGTGTGTGTGTAAGAAATATACAAAGGTATATAAATCGAGTTTTCTGGAAAATAAATCCAAATATATTGGTTTTAAGAATCTTCTATTTTGTTTTGCGATGTAACTCAATTTTGTTCGAGGCAGTGAAGAGAGCAGTTATTACGATGTACAAGTTACACAGTTGAGATCTGTGTCTCTTCGCTGTAGACCGATTCAACAACAAAGTAGGTAGTTCAATTCACTCGTCGTTTTCCCGAGGGGGAAATATTTTATTCAAAGCGGTGAGTTCCTGGTTTATCCACGTAATGCGCTCGGTCATGCTGTTCCTCTCTTCGCTATTGCTCGCATCGGGCTAAAGTCAGCAAAAATAAATTTGTAAGTTGTGATCTATGAGCAAACAAGTGCACAAACTTGCACGTAAATCACTTTCTCTCATACTCACTTGTATGGAATCGGAGATAGATAGTCCGGTCGAAAGATTTGCGGACAGATTCGCTCCGAAATCCGCGAGAAGCTCCGCGGAATTCCAGTCAAAATTGAACTGCTGATTGTCCATATCTAACAGAGACGGTGCAGGATCTGAAACATTTAAGCATCGAAGTGTTCAATATCAGTAAGAATAAAAAATTAGTTTTTTTTACAACAAACACTTATATGAGAATTGGAATTTACCAGTGTTGTTTACTGGCTGCAACGATTCTCTCTGATTATCCGGCGTAACTCGATGTAACATCAATAAGTTTGGTTCTGATTGCAATTGCGATTGTTCCGGTTGCAAACTGTACGAGAACGATTGAACAACATCCGCCGCCGGCATGGTTGATTGTTGCATCATCGGTTGGATAATGTTTGGCTGATATTGTTGCTGTACGAGAGGCGGGTTATAAGTACTGTATTCCATAGGGGACGGTGTTCGTCCGGGAGATATCTGAGGTCTGAAACAATGAAAACGATGCGCAAGCTCTGCTTCAAGTATACTTGGCTCTGTTAAAAAATTTTTGTTTTTAAAATTGACTTGTCAAGTGGACTGTTAATGTACCTTAGAGTCTGCATGTTGGAGTGCGTTTGTTGTCTCACAGACTGCAGGGTAAAACCTCCGGTACTTGTGCTCGGACCTCCATACGGTGATATCCGGCCGGTTGGCTCAGCTTTGACGATATTGAAGTTAATAGGCGACTTTGTAGAATCTATAATAACGGCAATATATAGAGAAGCGCCTAAAGATGTACGTATCAATAAAATGAAACAAAATTAAAATGGAACAAAGTTTCCCACAATATGATAAAGAGAGATGCTGGTGTAAGAGCATGCAAAAGCAACATGCAGGAGAGAGTTCTCGATGAAGAAGCGTGAGTTTCTGCGCCACATGCAGTTGGACATTTGTAAAATTGATGGAAAAAAATCGTACAAAATTATTCTCTATATTATCTACACATCACACTTCTGGTCTCTAAGATTATCAGAAAAATTATTTGCACACTACATTAACATCATCATATCGTACCTGAGTATCTGACGTATTATACTTTTATCTGAAATTGATGTGTGTGGGAGCAGAGAAAATAAAAAACACTCGTTTTCTTTTCATCATCAAATAACTACACATGTGTACGTATTATTCTCAAATTATTTTGGATATATTACACCATAATTCGTACAATATGTAAATATATATATATATTTATATATGTATTTGTCTGTTCACGCGCGCGAAAGCAGTTTATAAAAATTGTACGACCATATACAAATATATATTGCACATCGGTATTGATTGTACCACGCTATAAATTGCACAGTACATGCACACGTTGCTGTCTGTCAAAATATACCATTTGCACAAGAGCAGAGCGCGCTTGCATTTTACAAAAATTTGAGCTGCAACCATTGCTTACTTACAAATCGGTTACTCTTATGCGCAAAGAGAAAAATAACTATTGTACGGAGCGAAGTTTCACTTTGATAAAAAAGATCTCGAGATATATTGCGTGTATTGTTCTCTTCTCGACATCTCATTATCGTGTATATATATCCGTAAATAGAAAAATACAATGTCTTATCGTAATTCAAAAATGTACAAGCTCACTGCTCCCCCTAAGTAGTCTTCAAATACAAACTCCAAATTTCTTCATGTATATATAAAATACATTTGTTAAAAAAGTATAAAACAAGATTTCTCGTCTATATGTAAAAATACACGTATTCTTTTTTTTTTTATAATAGTGTAGTAAAATTTTACATATTCAATAAACTTTCCTCCTCGCTGCGAAAATTGCACATACAAGGTTGTGGTGTGAGGTCGAAATTGCTGAAGCAAGATCATACGCGCACATAATTCACAAAGCTTAGACTTTTTTTTCAAACTTTCATATTTTTCAAGATGCAAAATTATTGAAGTGTGACCGTTCAAAAACTGTCGTTCGTACAAATGCTGGAACTATTTTCCCATGTATAAACTCTCTTATAAATTCTTATACCAATTTACCAATTTATATTTGTCATAACAATTAACAAGTGTAAGTCTAAATAGGCCTGTACAAGAGTCTCACAGGTTTCACTATTGTAAAAAGGCCTCTCGTTCCATGTATGCGTATAAGCGTATACCAGTTTGACATTTCGTCTATATAAGAAATATATTAGTGGCGAACTGCAGATTATACAGCAGACAGAAGAGAAATTGAAGGCGCGTGTCAAAGTAGAAGAGAAGTTAAACTCGACACACATTCCTTCAATGTGTGAGAAACGTGATGCGAAATGGCAATGACTTTTGACAAATATACGGACATATTATATATCCCGATGACAATAACAATGATGTATCCCAATTCCAAAGCTGTGAGAAGAAGGTAATATGTATATAATAAATTTTGCAAACGTATACTCACGCTTATCGAAATCTGCTACGTGTTTGAAAAGAATCGAGCTTGAGCTGTTACTAAGCTTTTGTCTCTTTCGCCTTAACGAATCGGGATCATCTACAAATGATTGCACATTAATCTGGATTCTCATTTGAATTCTCTTAAACAACAAATTGTCTTCGAATGAAGAAGGCCTCGCATATTTGAACCGCACAAAAATTGCTTTAATACGCCAACAAACGGGAGAATCAAATCTAAATAAAGTTAGAGCTAAGAACAGTTCACATTTTCGAGAATCTGTCTGTGTGTATGTAAAACACTACAAGAAAAAAACAAATTACATACACTCGTAATATATGTAAAACTTAACAACGAATAATAAAAAAGCAACATACATTATTAAATCATTATAGTGGTAGTTGTTACATATTGTACGTGTAGATACTAAAATACAACAATGTTGTCAAGTTTGACTAGAAACGAGAGATTACTGGGTAATAAATAACGATATTATGCTGAATGTTAAAAAAGTCACTTGTAAAAACCATTAAAAAACATCAAGCAAAGGATAACAACTGCGACTTGACTAGACTAGAAATCCGCACACTTAAATGCACCGATATTACAGCAAGAATCCGATCCATTCTACGTGACGACTCGGTCTTGGTTTAACACATTTTCATCCGTCACGTGAGTTTCACGTCAAAACTCTGAAAAATTGTTTTTACAACAAGGGTTAACAGTAATAAAAGATTCGCCGCGACGCAAGACGCAATCTTTCTCGCGGAAAATCTTGCGGATTCAAAACAATATTCCTTTCATATACAAATATTGAGTTACTCTCCAACTTGGCAGTACATAAACAAATATATAAATCGCTAAACAAACAGATTAGGTTTCTTTTGCCTCCGTCAATATCTTTCCGCCTTCAACCAGACTGTAATAGAAAGACATCTCGTCAAATTCTGAGGCGGTCGCGTGCGGCGCCATGGTGGTGTACAGAGCGTAATGCTCGGCTTCGGTCAGATCCACGTCGGCATACGGTGACGTTTGATCGTCATCGTCTAGCTTGAGAGATTTTACACCCGTTACGCTCGTCATACTGGGACGTTGCGCGGTATCCTGGCCAATACTCTTTGGCGAATACGAAATGTTCAGTGAGGAGTCATCGTCTCTGTTCAAATTCGGTATCGAGCCCTTGTCCTTCTTGTTCTTTTTCGCGAATAACTTCGAAAATAAACCCTGCTTGACGTGCTTCGGCAATGTGCCGGGTAAAGACGGCAGATTTTTATTTGGCGCCTCGGAAGAAGAGTCAACGAGCGTTTGAGCGGATGCGGGACGCGGCAGCACGGGCATCGACGGCATCTTGCGTATTCGCTTCGGAGGCAGCGGCGGCAATCTCTCCTCCGCCTCTTGCGTCACGTCCCTCTTAGCCGCCAACGTCGGCGACGCCACGGACGCCTCTACGCTTTGTTTCGGGATCGCCACGTCCTCGTACTTTCTGTCGTCGATTATATCAAACAGTTGTATCGGATTCTTCATAGCCATTTGCAGACTCGTGTAAGTCTGATTGTCGCAGACGTCGATGTCCATCATTTGTGAATTCGCGTTGTTCTCCGCGGTGGCTTGCACCAGTTTGTCGTGCGTGTCGGCGTAAATCTGATCAAGCTCGGCCACTTGCGAGAAAAACTCGTTGAACGACTTGCTGACATCGTCCGTCTCGCTTTTTACTTCCGTCTCGTTGCTCTTCTCCTTCAAACACTCTTGTCCCTTTTGCACCCATTTGCCTATTTCGGAATAGTCGAACCAATCGGACCTATTTCGCGATGTGTCTAATACGTTTGTCGCGGACGTACTGACGTTCTGCGCATCGGATTTCGCGCGAGGAACCGTAACATCGAACGTGTTATTCTCCGCATTACCGGCATCAACGGTGTACAATTTGTTAATCTCGTTGTTATTCTCTGCGTTTTTCTCGGATATCATTATCGTCTCGTTACTTTGGTAATTTAAATCGGTACTTTTTGCGACCTGATTTTGCGCGGAGTTTGTTATCGTCTTCAAATCACCGTTACACAAGTCCAGGTGATTTTTCATATTGTACAAGTCGTTTAATGCGCGCAACGCGGAGATTTTACCGTTTGACTTTTTCGCGTCCAGATCGTTATTGTTATATTCGTCAATGTTGCGAGAAAGCTTGGGATTCGCAAGAAGAACACTGTCCGTGGACAAGAGTTTACTGAACGTAGCGTAATCTGCCTTCTTCCTAGCAAACGCTTTCCGTAAAGACCAGAAAGCAGGCCTACCTGTACCTAGCGGTAACATCTGAAACGGCAGCGGTTCGCTTGTAACACCGTCCGACGGCCTTCTGAGCTGAATGTGCACCTGCACCGGTTGCTCCACTTGCTGCGTACGATAGCTAGGCGTCCTGAACGCTATTGCGGTCTAAAAAGAACAAAACGTTCGTTGCAAATACCCAAGAAATGTGTTTAAATGCAATTACTGACTAATCACCTGTTTATGTACATGCGTTGGTTGAAAATCACCGTATCCTTCCCAGACCAACTGTCCGTCTCTTTCCTCGAAAAATCTCACTTGTATGTCTTCTTTCGCGACTTTTTCACACAGTAATATCATATCCATGCCACCAGCGACAGAGGCGCTGCAATGGCTCAGTTTACAAATCACAAGATCACACATTGCCTCTGAAAACGTGTATATATATTGTAAATAGTTAAAGTTTAAGTAAATCCATAGAGCAATGTATAATATAAATCGCCTACTTTTGTCATAAATAGGATCGGACACAACAGGCTGCAGTGGTCTGTTGAACTTTCCTTTCTGCGAACCTTCTGTGAAAACTTGAAAACACAATCTCACCGCATTGAGATCTATATTGGTAGGGTGTCGCTTGTGATCAAAACCAGCTGCAACAGTTGGAATCTTCGATAAATAATTGCTCTTCATCGAATCGCAGCAAGAAATCTGTTGTGATCATAACACGTACTTCGAAAAGGATCTACTCTCAAATCCTGACGAACTCTGAGTGCCTCCTCAATGTCCTTCTTCTTTACACACTGAATGCCCAAATTTGAGAAAGTAACTACCATATTTCCCGCGGGAACTTCTACTGTGCAAATACCCTGCTTGCACACTTCCTTGCCAACAAGATTGTGGGGATGAGGTCTGTACGGCGAGTCTTTTGTCACGCAGGACACAACCACCATTGCTCGACCTTTGTAACCTACAATCTATAAGAAATAAGTTTTGAAATAAGTTACAGAACTCATAATCTTTGCAGGCTATTTAATTTTAAGAAACTAGCTGATAAAGCATTTTAATAAACACAAAATCAAATTGCAATTAGATATAAACACTTGCTATTTGATCACTTACTCGTATACTAGGAAACGTTTTGTTCTCTGGTGTGCTATTGACACCAGGGATACTGCCAGCTGATCTGCCTTCGCACTCATATCGAAAGCGCAGGGCTTTGCTAGCTGGCTGTTCCAAAATCTCAACATATGGCTGAACATGTTCCTGTCCATCCATAGCTATGGGTGGCATAGAACCTGGATCTGTATTTTGTATAACTTCAACTGAAATCACAATAAATTAAATTCGTTATAGTAGTTTCAAGTATTTTTTTACATTTTGTACAGAAAAATGCAAGCTTTGCTACTTACTGATATCACTTATATTAATACTACCATCGCTCATACCATTGTATTGTGCCATGATTGTATTTAATTTACAGTAAACCTCTCATCTATCTGAAAAATAACAATTTAATCAGTCAGTCACACAAAAGAAACAAGACATCTTGAATTCTCACAATTCCAAGTCATTAAACACTGTGTTGAAACTATTTTTTGGTTCTATGATAAAGACATATAATTCCCATTAAAATATCTTACATATCTCTTTAAAATATCTTTATGGGGCACGTATTTTAGTTATCTTACAGCACACTTGCTGATAGTCTGAACATCACATCAAAACGTACAAAACACAGTATTGGAGTATATTGAGGTGTGAGAAACTGGAAAGTTGGACACGCGCGATTTCTAGGGGTACAGGCTTCTATAAACCGACACAGCTGTTCGTACGTGAGGGGACGAACCTGTATCCAGAAACACCGCCGCACAAGTGTCCCGGAGGAAGAAAAAGAAGAACGCGAGGAGGGATGCAACGCTGATCCAATCATTATTTTGGGAGAGCCTAGGCCCGTACAGGCGGTGTATCTATAATTAAACTATCGTAGGACAATGTGACGGCAAAGAGAGCGGACAGGGTGGTGCGCGCGCGGGACCAAAGAGAAACAGGAGGAGAAAGAAAGAAAACGTGATGGTGAACTTGCCTGCTGATGGAATCAACATGCTAAGATACTCCCTCGGTGTTCGCGCGGCGCGTTGTTGTTTCGAGACGACGACAACGACGAAGATGACGAAACAACAGCAGGAGATACGATGAGGTTTCTATCACGAGACAAAGTTTCCCGCGATGTACAGAATATCAACGAAGCAAGAGACTTGACGGCCGAACGAGAGGATCCGTCCTTCAGCAGAAACGTGAGAAACTCCAATTCCGAGAAGATGTTCCCGCTACGCGGTGTTACGTGCGATCCCGCGATCTCATCTCACAGCCGCTTCGACTTCCCGCACGAGTAGTAGCAGCAGCACTACAACCGACCGAGCACTCGGTGCTCTCGGTGTTCCTCGCGCTCGTGTGTGCTTGTACGTGTGTGTCTTACTGCGTTGTTGTGCGCCTCGGGTGCACACCACACTTGTGTGCTCGGCTGGCAAGCGCGATGACGTAAACACCAGCCAGGGAGATACGCCGCTCGCAGAGATGGACGTCGATGACTGACTCACCGACTGACTGACCGACCGATGCCAGAGCCAGACCAGTGGTGGAGAAACAGGCGCGCGATAGGAAATAAGAAGAGTAAAAAACATTTCGCACACGCGCGGCACGTTCGAAACTTCTCCCGAGGTCCCGAGTACTGTAGGTAGGTTTATGTATGTATGCATGCATGCATGCATGTGCATGTAGCCGCGCTCGATTGAGCGAACGCTGTGTGCGATTTCGTGGAACACACGATACACTTTTCCTGATCGCTCCTCCGGAATCTCGTTCCTACCAGAATCATCTGGCCGTGTTATGGTGAAATCGGAAAAAGAGAAAGACCAGGGATTGGATTCTCTGGATTCTTGTATTATGCAAATTTCACTTTATTCGGTCAAAATTTCTCAAGCACACAAGTTGCGATTTCTCAATTGTTCGCGCTATGAAAAATGCGGTAACAATTTTTACTCAAAGATTTTAAAGTTGTCACTGTATAAAGAAATGTTTGCGTAAAAGAACATTGAAATAAAAAAAAACATGGTGCTGGGGTCAAATTGAAGTAATTGTTGAAGCGCTTTAAAAAGTTTGTTATCTATAAGATGTAGCGTGCTCGAACGTACGTTACATCGGATCAGCTGTATCAAGTTGTGAATTAATAATGACATCTGAAGACTTATTCTGAATCAGATGATGATGATGAATTTGCATAAATCTGCAAAAAACTCTTGGCGGTTGAGAAAAAAAGAATTACAAACGGATCGAGTATAAAGATTTGTAAAATTTTACACATTTGTGTTCTTCAATCAAAACTAATCGGTCGCACATAGCCAAGGAAAGCTTTCTTCAATTTTTTGTTTTAGCTTTGTTATTTCTATAAGTAGTCCTTCCTCTTCCGAGCTGATAAAAAATAAAACAGGTTGTAAATTATATTTCTTCTTTTTCATATTTGTTTCAAGCAAACACAGCAGTTTATATATCTTTTGATTTAAATATTCAACTTACTATGAGTCATCTATCAAATAGCGATCGTTTTCTTCGACTTCTTCTCATAAAACAAAACACAACGAACGAAGAATTAATAATGTAAATTTTTATACATACGTGTTGCAGGATTCTCTCGCGAGAAAAAAAAAGACGAATAAGTAAGCACAAACCTCTGACGAGCATACAATTGGATACAACGGGTGCTAATTCAACATCGTACACGTTCTCCTGCGCGCCTTGTAAATACACGTGAACGCATAATCTCACAAGGAATAGATTTTTGTTCGTAACCGCGTGTTCGAAGCCAGCTGTCAGCAATTGCAATCTCTGTAAGTAATTGATTCGAGAAGCACAAAAATTGTTATGATATATACGTACTCTTAAAGGGATCCACGTTGAAGTCCTTGCGCTCTTTGATAGAGTTCGCGATGTCGTCTGGTAGCTCTATATTTTGAATGACGACATTTGACAAAATAACGTACTTGTTTCTACCGCCTTTCGGAAGAAATTCCACGTAAACACCATTCTCGCACCGTTTATTATTGATCAGTCGAAAAGGGTGAGGGTAGTACGGTGGATCCATCGTCACGCACGACACGACTACCTTAAGAGGACCTTTCCATCCTCGAATCTGCAAAAATATCAGCGCAAATGTAACGCAGCACATGCGAACTCGAAGCTCATCTTCGTGAACTTACTCCCACAACGGGAAATGTTCTTCTGTTACCAAAGCTATGGACTCCGTGAATCGAAAGGTTCGGTTTGCATTCTTCTTTTGAACTAGACACTTGACATGTAGCTGGCTGTTCCAGAATTTGAACTTGCGGAGCGTTCTTCATTGTTATCTGTAATTAGAGTTGTTATCTGTAATTACACACACGTGACTTTACGTGCGTGTGTGCATCGGAAAGTTGCATCGATCGATATCGCAATACATATATATCACGGGGTTTCCTTCTCTGAAAGTTTTTGCGATCTACCTAATTTACACAAATTTTGTACGTCGCGATTTTACCGAACGACAAAACGGAATAATCTCACGTAATATCCGAAGTGTCAAGGTGTTTCTTTTCTGTTCGGTAGTGACAAATAATCAATATTTGCATCTCAAGCAGAGACCAAGGTTAAAACAGATTTATCTACACGTGGTTGAGTCGAACGATGAGAGAGAAAAATTATGTTGCACTCACATGTTCGTATTCTTGCAGTAATGTAGTTTTTTTTTTTTTTTTAGTTCGAAGTCTTTTATTACATTCCCGAACACTTGTTCGCTACTTGACGTGATTCTGTGCGATACGAGCGAGAAAGATGCGCAAAAATATATTCGCAGAAATGGATTTTCAGACTGTCTATTGAGATTTAAGACAAAAACTACAAAAAAAAGAAACAATACCTCTTGTGCGAATCAAATGAGTTGAGATCAGTTTTTCGTTGTATCTTCTTTCGTCCTTATATAAAACGATTTTGCATTCGACTTGAACGATCAACCACTACGCACCGATGATTATGCAAAACTGAGAATCGACAGATGGAGCGATCAGTAGATTTTTAACGATTCCTGGTTTGAAAAACAAAATGTGCGCGTGTGCGATGATGGGTATTCCCTTTCCCCGAGAAGCTCTTCCCTTTTCGAGGAATTCCATTGTAATCTTATCATACCATTTTACCGTTTATTTTTATTTTATCGCGATGAAAAGAAATTATCGATGTAATTCAACAAATTCGATTTAATAAACCCACGAGTATAATCGCAGTTTTGCAGTATCAATTATTATTAATCAGATAATTATTATTAATTATTATTAATTAGAGATAGGCAGGTACGTTAATAAAACAAAGATCAATATGCACAAACACACACGTAAAGATTAACATAATGAAGTATGTGAAAATTTTTTGACGGATAATTAAATTTAAACGGCAATGGTTGGTTGAATTTAAAATAATTTGTTGTTGAATTGCTACAAAAAATTTATTCTTTACAAAATACAATGTTTATACATATCGTATAAACAATTATGTGTCAGGCGTAGTAAAAAGAAAATTTAAACGCATTTCTTTAAACAGAGTATTGGCAGAGTTTCGCATTTCTCACGTTTCAAATTTCTCACCATTCATTTTCAGTCGTTTCATCTCTTTGTTCGTTTTTCATAGAAATGCTAATCCCATTGTTGTACCCGACCCCCTACTTGCCCCATTGATTTTCACATGTGCGCGCAAAATCGTATCGATACAGATAAACTGTAAGAATTGAGAGAAGATCTCGATGGCGTAAGAAACGAGAAACTCTGCTCTAAGTGACATTTAATTAGTTTCTAATCACAGAAGTTAAAACGTTAATGATACTGAGTAGTTTCAGTCTGAGTCCGAATCAGATAAGTGTTTATTAATTTCTAAAAAAAAAAAAAAAATAATAGAAATAAAACGAGAAAGATTTGTAAATTTCTAGACATTTATTTTGCTTTTTTCTTAAAACTAATTGTTCGTGTTTCCAAAAAATACCGAGAATTTACCTTTCGTGAGATTATAAAAAACTTGAACCGGATCTAAAGTTGCTTCGCTGCTATTGCCTGCGGCAACCGAAGACGGAAGTTCTTGTTCCAATGATTCCCGCTGTGTTTCCCGCTGGGTTGCAGGGGCAGAACTGAATAGAAAATATACAGAATATAATAGAACTACGTATTTCTTCTTTCTCATATCTCACAAGTCTCAATATTCACGACGAAATTATAAATTACCTTGTACCAACTGAGGAAGAATCTGTTTCCGAGTTCTCCTCATGCGTTATAAAACTTCTGATTACAATCGGAGACACCGATTGGAGGTTTCCGTATGGATCTGAAAATGTTTCTACATTTAGTTTATTTGTTTTTAACATAAACATTTTTATTCTTTTATCCTCGTCACGCAACCTAAGACGAGATTAATCAGAGATTGAATACAACAATTTAATTGTATACCTATTATCAACAGATTTAGAACATCGGACAGGACAGGTATTAAGGGAATATTGTACAGCAGACTGTCCTGGGTTTTTACGTATCCTTGAAAACACAATCTCAGTTTACTCCAATCTTCCACTGGCAGCGGATTACAGTCAACTGCGGCGGCAATTACGCTCTCTATGAGTAATTGATTCAAAAAGTAGCAGAGAGTAGATAACAAGAATATACGTACTATCAAAGGGATTTGCGTTTAAGTCGCGGCGCATTTGAAGAGATTCTGCGAAAGCTTGTTCGGGCAAAATTTTAAGACCTACACCTGACAAAACGGCAAACTTGTTTATCTTTCTTTCTTGTAAATACTGTGTGTGAACACCGTATCTACATCTACTGTATCGGTCAATTAGTATAAAAGGATGACATTTGTACGGCGCATTGTAAGTAATGCAAGATACAGTTATCTTAACGGGATCTTCCCATCCTTCGATCTGCGAAAATATCATAACATTAAATGTGTGTAGCGACACGGACTTCATAAGTTCACGAAAAGCCAGATAATTGGAGAGATCCTCTCAAACGGAGAATTGACCAGCTCGATTCTCAAATATATGAGATTCGACTATAAGTATCGGCCTTAAAGTAACTCACTTGAATAACAGGTACTGTGCTGTAGCTTGGCGTACTAGTTTCGCCCACTATTGGAGCTACGAAGTTCTCTCTAATGACAAAAAGTGCCGTTGGTTGTACCAAAATTCTAACGACTATCTTCCCACTACTAATTAAAGTTCTAATCTCCTTTTCTGGCACTGAAGCCATTGTTTACCTACAAGTGTACATGTAACTTTATGTACATTACACACACACACACAGAGTAAATACATCGAACAATATTCAAATATACGTATAGTTCTTTTTTTTTTTCGACTTAACAGATACTTTGTTTTTGCGTGTTAAACAATTTTACTTGTATTTCATTTACTTTCACACACCGAGCAGGCAACAAGATGTTGCACGAGGAGTCGTGTTTAAAACTGTCTAAAATATTTCTCTTCGGTGATAAATAATATTTATCTCGCGAGAGAAGGGAAGAGACAAAAAGGTTAAAAGAAGCCACGTGGCTCGCTTATTCGGGCGAACCACGTGGGAAAAAAGAAATATCTTGTGCGCTCGCGTGCGTTTACCTTTAGTTTCTGAGATAATATTTCGGTTTCAACTTTCTGAGATAATATTCAGTGTTTTTTTTTAACGAAGATTTTTGTTTGTGATTCAAGTCTTTGCACAGTCTTTATTGCGTCACCTGTTAATTATCTCACATTCAATGTGCAATAACTTATCCAAAGTAGAGAAATTTGTGTAAAAAAAAAAATAAGTTTTCTTAAAAATTTATTTGAGATAAAAGTAACATAACGAAACATGGACGTACCTGTTGCACAAAATGCTGTCAAAGTTTTCGTATGTCTACGTTATTATAATACTATACTGATGTATGCTATATAATAATGTATACATATATCATATAGACTAGACTGCACACACTAGTGACGACATACTAAGTTGACGAACGAATGAATCGTCAATTTTGAGTTAATCGGTGAAAGATTGATGTGCGCGTGTGCGACAATTTTTGTTTTCCAGTGTTACGAACGACGTTCGATACATATTTGCGCAGGAAATGAAACTGTGAAACGAACGTTTTGAGCCAATAAAAAATCTTCCAGTAGTTCACAATTTGTGTATGTAAAGACGATGCGATTATGTTCACTGAGTTAAAAAATTTGGAGAGAGAAGTGTACGATGTATTAAATAATGAAATAATAATAAATAAATAAATAATAAATTTAATAATTAAATAAATAAGTTTCAGAAAGATTTTCTTGTGCTTTTTTTTACAATTGACACACCTGGTACGTATGTCGATTATTCAGCTGTTCCGGTAACGCGTTTGTGCGCCGTCCCCATGACGAAAGACGCGCGCAAACAATTTTCAATCGCATGCGAGAACAGTCTTGTTTAGCCGCGAGCGACATGCCAGAAACGATCACTCTGTCGAAACGAAATCCGAGTTCTCGCCCGGCCGTCGTCGCCAGGGTGGATACCAGGCTGCCCCGATGCGTGCAACGTAGACTACCGTGCGCCCCGGTGTCCGTAAGATGCCATCCGCGACCTACCCCCTACCGATGCGTCGTCGATCATCGTACACCCAGGAGTACCTACAGACTGCCGATCGGGTTGTCGATGACTAGTCGCCCTGTAAAACCGACATCGAAGAACTGCGTTGATCGATGCCCGCCGGGTTTCCTAGCCATCGGCACTCCCCGCTGCAAGAAAAGCTTGTCGATGATGGATCTGTCCGCGACTGATCCCGAAATCGGCGATATCAAGTGAGAATATAGCGGGAACAGAGAGAACATCTGCGCAAGAAGGAAAATTTATTTTTTTTTGTGAAAGCTTTTTTAAATCCCGTGAACGCATGTTGTCGTAGGTCGGAGAACGGCTCGATCGTGAGTCGCCCCGAGGAGATAGCCGAGAGATCGAAGGACATCCTGGCGAACGGTGGTAGCGTCTACTGCAGATCGTGGACGGACGCCGTGCCCTCCTCGGGATCGGAGCAGAGCGTCGTTTCCGCATCGTCGGTGGATCCGACGGCCAAGGCGGCGAGCGTGGTGTGTCACATGCTCGTGCTGAACGCCTGGCGACGTAGACGCGCCGAGATCACGCAGCTGGAGCAACAGGTGGAACACCTGCATCTTCAGATCGAGTTCCTGCGCCGATTACTTATCGCGGAGAACGAGCGAGTCGGCAGATTGAACGGCGAGCTGCACCGCGAGAAGTCGCAGCTGGAGGAAGTAACGCGCGAGCGCGATGCCGTCAAATTGGTACGTCGTGGCGATCGGTTTGTTGCCACTCGGGGCTTATTCCCTGTGACAATGCGCAAGTCGAGAAAGAATTATAATTAACATTCAATAAATTATTCGCAATCTTACGTCAATCAATAGAACGCAAAAGTATTTGACCAACATTGTCCAGACATTGTGCGCGTAATTTATACATATACAAAATAAAAAAACATTAATGTTTATCATATAAATTAAAATAAACGTCCCTTTGCTTGCTCGTTTCGCTGCGACGTAGCGAACAAGTGCTTCTCGCGAGTAACGCGCTCACGTCGTGGCCAACGAACGAGGGAGTTCAGTGGCGTGTTTCTAATTGCGGAGATGATGTCGATCGCGAGAATGCGCGCGTTTCTCGTCGACATACACACGGTCGGGTATTTTGGCGGGAGAATACTCTGCATTCCGCAGCGCGATATCGTCGTGGAGTACGCGATGTGCTTCAATTTTCAATCACCACGTGTTTTCTTTCTCTTTTTTTTTTGTCGATGGTAAAAAAGCTGTCACACGAGATCTGAAACATCGAAGACAACATCGATAACTTTGTTCTGTTTATTTTTTTTTTATTTTTTTTTACAGGACAAAGAGAAGCTCGAGGCCGAACTGAAGCGCGTTGAGGACGTGGCTCAGGAACGATCGGTCGCCATAGGGAATCTGAAGAACGAGCTCTTGACCACGCAGGATCAGCTCAAGGCGTACGACGCGCAAATGGCCAAGGACCGGGAGAAACTTCTGAAACTACGAGAGGACAAGAAGATTCTTCTGGACAAGGTTTACGCGTTTGTTTTCGTTTCCGAGTTCGATCCGCTCGATGAATGAATAACGCGCGCCGGTGACTCATTCGCGACGGAGAGACTCGCGAGGCTGCGACCTCTTTTCCCACCCCCTCGAGAGGTAAACTCTCGAGTTTCTGCACGAACCTCCCTTCGCGTTCCACGAATCGGTGACTCACGCGTTCTCTTCCTCTCTTCTTTTCATCCTTTTTCCCCGATTCCGTGGATCTCCGGCGATTGTGGGTGCCAAATGACATCGTCCGCTAACCCATTTCCATCGCATTTGCCAACGAAGCGATCGTGTTCGCGATTAACACTTCGTTCAAGGACCGAGGGGGATGTTCTCTCTTGGCCGAAACAATTGCTTGGTTCTTCTTTCCGAAAACTTGATTCGTTGACTCATTGCAGTATGTCTCTACGTTTAGTTAGGATTTTTGTAGGAAACTATATAACTCTCGCGGCGTGTTTCTTCAGTTCTTTCCTCAGGGCTTGTATTCACGACTCTGGAAATCGACCCAAGTTCCCTCGGATGAAAAGAAAATTGACCCCCCCGTCGCGTTCGAACGATTCGAGAAAAATCGATCGATGCGATCAATCGGTTTTCTCTCTCCGTTCGAGATCTCGATTTCTGGCACAATAAAAACAAGCCTTTAGAGCCAAAA
>QVNV01014978.1:0-20997 GCA_014825455.1 Pseudomyrmex pallidus | reverse complement strand
AGCAGTGCGAAATGAGAATTGCCCATTTCTTACTCCCGTTGTTACTTCGTTACTCTCTACTTCTACAGCCATTGTAGACTGGCCATAACAGTGCATGGGATTACACCCTGAGCCTTGCGATTGTCTAGTGGAACGTACTCTTCGTGCATATATTCCGTATCTACCTTTAGCCACGAATTACGACATGGCCGCCATGGCAGCTGATGCTCGTTCCAATACTTGACGTTTAACCAGAACATGTCATTTTGCAAATTTCATTTTCACAAATGGCAGACTCTTTTTTCGGTTTCGACACCACGCTCGGCGTAAGTACAAACGCTTTACGTAATTACACGTAACGATAGTCGATTTACATGCTATCTTTTGAAGTAAATACGACCGTAAGTCTTTTCGATAAACAGCAGCGTCGCGGCGTATACCTCTTCCAAGAAAAGTAAAAGTATGTGTGGAAAACAGCATTGAGCGTTCTTATGGCATAAACTTCGATGCAAACGACACTCCTCACACATCTCTTTGTGTATCTTTTTAATCATATTTTATTAATATTATACTTTGAAATAAAAAAAAACTGCTATTTAAGCAACTACGGGTTATATTATCTATAACCTTATTTATATTTTCTTAAAGGTCATTAACACATTGTTTATAGGTTTGGTCAATCCTATTAAGTATTTATTTCTTTTCACATGCATAATGTTTTACTTTAATATCACTTTGCGTAAGTTTGATATTTTACAGAAAAATATTCAAAAGTATATTTTTGTATTTTAATCAAAGTTAATTCTTTTATGGAACTATAAGTAAATCTGTTTAATTTTGTCTTGTAAAGAGAGAACATTTTTTTTTAATTCTATATGACAAATTCTTTATTTGTCTTTAGTTTTTTTTATTTCTTAGAAAAAAATTTATTTTTTCTTATCTCTTTTTCTTAGAAAAAAAAAATATATTTACACACACACACACACACACACACACACACACACATATATATATATATATATATATATACATACAGAATAAAAATATTATTAATTAATCAATTTAAAATAAAAAACAGTGTTATACATGTTAATATTATTTATTCTATAATTAGGATAATGGTTTAGAGGATGGACTAGACTGTCCATTAGAAGATGAACTTGAAGAAGAAGAATATGATGCCTTGAATGATGAAACATTTGGTCCTGATGCTGCTATAGGAGACTGGGAGGAAGATCATGAAAAACTTGCTGAAATTACAGAATCAAATCGTCCACATAATCAGAACACACCAAATAAAAAGGTGCATTGTGTCTATAGACAATGATATATTCCAAAGGTGACAAACAGTCCGCGGGCCACCAGACTTCTTCTCTTACTTGCCTACTTGCTTACTTTGCTGAGCTACTGGTGTATAGTGAGTAGTAGAAGAGTCATGTAGCTCTTGGCGGAGAAGAAGTTTGTCACTCCTGATATATTCAATAAACACTTGCATAGTATAGTTAAAAAGATATTTCTCTTTTTTTCTAACATTTTGTATCTTTTATAGGATATTTCTACTGTAGATATTGAGGACAATTTATCCCATTTAGTATTAGATAAGGAAGGGATAGTACCGCGACCTGGTGTATGGAGCAGTCCTTTGAATTTATTATCTTCAAAAACTCAATCACGATCATCTTTGCCATCCTTGAAAAATGCCTGTACAGTGGAAGAGCTGGAGAAAGGGCTTATTGGGAACAGACCGCCTCCAGGTCTCAGTAAATCACAAACGCAACAACAGCAGAGAAAATCTGATGGTTCAGTTGTCTTTGATACCCTGCCTATAAACGAAAAACTTCAAATCAATGGTGTACCACCACGCTTTCCACCAGGATTGAGCCTACCTGCACCACATTCACTTGTTGTACCCAACCTACGATTACCCCCCCATTCTCCATTTTTGCAGCCTAGAGTATTACTTAGTAAGTGTAATATTATCACTTATTTAATAATAACTTGTATACATAAGTATAATATCTTGTATACATAATTTTTATAATATAATTATTTTTTGTTTCGTAAGATCAACATGGAAATATGTTACGTTATCCTTTGCCGCCGCATATAATGTTACCACATACAGTACAAAGGCAAGCTCTTCACGGCTCCTACGGCTTTCCTGTACGTTTCTTTCGCAAGTTTACAAATATCTTTAAAACAAGTATTATTATTATAATAAAAGCATTGAAGAATCAGACGATTCTTGAATTGAGTTCTTTTCAGCATAAATTTTTCAGTAAATGTATATAAGTATAAATAAATTATATCTCAAAAAATGTATATATAATGCATAGATTAAAATGCTTGAACTTCATTTTGAAAAATGCGATCTAGTTTTTCAAGTTTTTTTATCAATATATATTTTTATTAATATATATTTTTAAGATATCAGAACCAATTGTGAGTTTAAAAATTATAGATATTTTGTTAGGAGTAAAATTTTACAGTATTAGTTAAATTTATATATTTTTGCATTTCTCTTGCATTATAGCAACCACATCCCAACTTAGGAGGGTTACATCCTAACTTAGGTTCACAGTTTATTCGGCCAGATCACATGATGCCGTTTCCCAACAATCAGATCAATCATCAGCAACATCAACATCCTTATATGCATCCAGGAAACCAGAGAAATCAGAATCAAGACGCACGATCATCTATCACATCAGGTTCACGCGCAACAAAACTTCAGCGTGACGGTAGATACTATCAAAATGAACAACAAACTGGACAACATCAACCGTTTTTCAAGAATAATCAGTTTCCTCATCGCTATCATGATAGAAATAATCAAAGACATTATCAACATCAACATAATTCTCACAGCATTAATGGCAATGCTTCGGGAGACCACGAACCCGCAGGAAAGCTTGCTATAAAACCACACGAGAAACAATGGTTAATTAATATTCAATTGTTACAACTTAATACAATTCAACCGTACATCGATGATCATTATTATATTGTATTCTGTGATAAGCGGAATAAGCGAGATACGAATCCGGATAAAAAGCATTACAATAACGGATATCATAGGGATCATAAGTATGTCTTTTTTATTAATGAAATTTATACATATATTGTACATATTTATTATATATATTTAGATTTTTATTGTTTATATTTTTTTTAATATCTTTATGTATCTTTTTCGATATCTTTGTTGAATTGATTATTCTTAGATATTTGATATTAACAATTTACGCTTTTTTTATAACTTTTATTTTCAAAAACACGTTCATAAAATATTTTTCTATTTTTTCTAGAGATTGGGAGTCAACACCTCAAGCTTCAAGATCTGCGTACACGCCAGCTCAATTTGAAAATTCACTAGGCAAACTTCACTGCAGCAGTGTAACTGCTCCACGTAAACTGATCGATATGGACGTTGTGTCAAGTAATGACTCTCAATCTACTCCTCAGTTGCAACAGAAAGATACTAAAAAGACACGACAGTTACTTCTTGAAATCGAAAGAGTACGAATATTCTCATATGTGATTAATAAAATTTAACATTTTTTTATGTTTCATAATTTATATTTTATTTCTTATTAACGAGATGTTGTTTTTCAGCTGTATACGTTGTTATTCAAACTCGAAGATCTAAGCAATCCTCTTGCTCGAATTCCGGAACCACAACAGCAACTGGAGGGAGAAACTGAAGCAAATGTAACTAAAACTGAACCTGAATTACTTAGCATGATGCTGTCATGTCTGCATCAATTGATACAAGATGACAAATTAGCTAATATGCTGAGTATTCGAAAAGGAAAGGTAAGCATGTGTGACGCGCAAGATCCTAATGAGAGACTAAATAATTTTAAAGTGATTTGAGTTTTAATAATTAGGTAAATCTTCAGAATAACTTCCTCCTCACCGATTTTTTTGCCTCTTTGCTATATCGTGTATTTTGATATATAGATTAATAATCTGAAACAAAAAAGCATCGCTCTCTTTGTTTTTGAGTTAAAAATGTTTATATGTATGTTACATTAATAATATTGTAGTGACACAAGATTAAGTTAGGAGGGTGCAGGGGGCGCAACTTACAACACAAACATAAAAAACATAACGTTATATAAAGTTATGTTTTTTATGTTCGTGTTGTAAGCATGTAGGCAAAAGGGGGCTGCGCTCCCTGCACCCCCCTAACTTAATCTTGTGTCGCTACAATATTGTTAATGTTACAATACATAGTGCTTTATCACAGAAATATATATTATTCATTATACGTTTTTTGTTTATATCTTTTTAATGAAGAACGACCATTTTCACAATATTACAGTAATGATCTTGATAATATATATGACAATTATTTTAATCAAAAAGTGGGTTTTATAAAGCTTTTTACATAATTACTTATATCTAAAGCGTAACAAAAACGATGAGTTGTTACCTAAAGTGCATAATTACTAGAAATATATATATATATAACAAAAAGCAAAACAAAAATGAAAAACAAGTAGTTATTATTAACCATTGTTTTTATACATATAAACATTTTTATCTCGAAAACGACAACAGAGCGACGATTTTTCGTTTTAAATTATTAATCTACACATCAAAGGTTTGTTCAGGTCGCATGCCCCAACATGCTCCTACTTGCTCCAACACGCTTTAACAGCGAATTTATTACTTGTACTATTAATTTATTACTATTAATTTATTACTTGTACTATTGCGCAAAAGTTTTGAAGTTTCATTAAAGTTTCATTGAAAAAAATCGCGTTGGAGCGAGTAGGAGCATGTTGGGGCATGCGACGCGAACAAACCTCAAAACACACGATATAGCAAAGAGGCAAAAAAATCGGTGAGGAGGAGGTTATTCTGAAGATTTACCAATAATTATTTGTAATCTTTTATACATTAATGTGCAATCTATATGTTTATTATAGACGTTATTATTGCGTTTTTTACCTCATCTAAATGTGACGGAATATAGTAAGCAGTTAAGAAAATTATGGACCGCGATATTCAAAGGATTGGCCATAATAGGCCGTAGAGATTGTCACTTGTTAACTGACTTTTACTCTGAATTTCGAAGATGGCTTAATACTGTAAAAGATTTTGATACAGTATTGCGATTAGCAAGAGCATTAACTGACTGTACTATCAAAAACAACAGCTTAGCTTTTGCTCTTATGAATAAGGTTAGTTTTTAGATTATTACATATATAATATGTCATTTACATGAGTGAATAGAAATGACAAAATTATTGTGAAAGCGTATAAAAATATAATATTTTTTATTGCTTGTACTTTTAGTTTGGTGTATCAGCAATAGCAGCGATGTTAGAACAAGCAGAACAACTATGCGTTGCGAATGAATCTCTACCTACCGAATGGTCAACTTTTGTAAGTACAATTGCCGAAATAGTCGGTGACTCGTCATCCTGTGTCATGCCGTGTCACCCAATTGCTGCAAATACGCTCAATAAACATTTGGATCGGATTTCCAATTTGAAGATAGAAAGGTATACAATGCTAGCCCGCTTGCTGACTGATGCCAATCCTTTACGATAGTCTAACATTTACTCTAGTTATATCCGACTTTTTTCTTTTTTTAAATTTATCTTTGTTTTTTAATTATACAAAAAAAAGTAAATTATGCTAAAAAATACAGACACAAATATATAATATTTTAATATAATTATTAATGTTATATACTGAGATATCATCTACTGTGTATGATAATATTTCTAAATAGATGCCATGATTTTACAAAGTAGATTAAGTCTGATGCGGGATAATTAAAAGAAAACAAATTTATATTTATATATATATATATATATATATAATTCCAAAAACAAAATCCCGAAGCACAATGAAGTATCTTACTCGTACACACACACACACACACACACACACACACACACATATATATATATATACATATATATATATATATATGTTATGTTACATTTTAGTGTATATTTTGTATACATTATTATCTTAAGCTGGTAATTGATAGCTCGAAAAAGCTATACTACTACTAATAGAAAAAGTATAAACTTACGTCAAATGAAATCTTATAATGGATCTGCATGCCGGTAGCTTTTTAAAATTAGCTTTTTTTTTTAATTAACAGCATATCTTAATTCTACTGTGTAAAGTTGGTATCTAAAGTTGATACAGGGTGAAGCAATTAAAATTGATACCATTGATTTATCCTTATGTAATGACGTTTCGGTTTACTTTTCTCTATGCTTAGTGTAATTAAAAAATAAATCAAGCTAATAATTCAGTTTAACACAACTGTTTTACTCTGTATCAAAATGCACATCCTATCTTCCCGTGTACTGTGTTATTGTATTTTTTAAGCATAAAAATATATTACTATTAATGTTTAAATTATAAAGTTATATGGTATATGCATATCAAATTTACTTGTATTTTCTTTTTTTTTTTTTTTTTTTTTTTTTTTTAGGCAGTTTTGATTTTTGGTAAAAAGAGAGAAAGAGAGAAAAAAAATTAATAATTTAACATGCTATAAATATTTGGTTCTATTTCTTTATAAAATAAATTTTTTTCTTTACTAACGCATTAAGATGCATTAATGTTTATACATCAACGAATTTATAGTATATTTGTATGATGATATTTTCACGAAAGATAGTTCATGAGATGTATATGTTTCAACTTCTGTTTATATAAGAAGCAAACATTTTACGCATCTATTTACGCATTGTTGCAAGTCGATAGACTAGAAAAAAAAACCTTGCTATCAGTGTATAGATATACCTTATATTTTGGAGATAACAACAGATAATCATTTACACCACCATTGTTAAAAAATTACAGAGAATATGCGATATAATTGCATAAGTTAGTGTATCAGCAACAAAACACTGTAATAGTATCTTTTATATAAGACATTTATATTGTTATCATAAATACAAAAATTAAATTTCTATCGGTTTTTGCCATCGGAAAGACATGTGATATCATGATCTGTAATCTAGTTGTAAACGATATTGCAAACCTGTCACAATTTAAAAAATGTAAATTTTTTTTTTAATACAATAGTTATTGTTATTAGGTCGACATATAACATTGTGATCGCGTAATGAAAGACATAGAAAGAAAGAACAAAAATTCTATATAATGCAACAATGTGTGTTTACAAATAAGAATTTTAAAGATTATCTAAAGCGCGTATGATAACATGGCCTTTAGAATAACTAAATAAGATAATTACTTTTTATTGCAATTTAACTACGATCGTGTTTATGTACTTCTAGTTTTGTACATAAAAATATCAATGCGTGAATGATGTATTTTGTAATTGAATGCAGAAATGTATTTAGTTTCTATCGCATGATGTAAACGATACCGTAACGTATCTTGTTGACTCCATTTTCAGAGAGAGAGAGAGAGAGAGAGAGAGAGAGAGAGAAAGAATGTATGTGTCGCAAGTAATAGTCTCTAGGTATCAGGTCGCTTTTACTGATAACAATTGATTCAAAGAATTTTGATTTACACTTTCTTATAAAAATAGAAATAGATATATATATGGAATTCCCCCTCATAGAGCATCGCATTGCAATTTTAACTTTTATATTGAAATATGTCTATAATTTAACTTATATTATTTACTTATAAAAAATATATATCGCACTGAGTTTTTTTTATGTAAATTACGTTGCTGCGCGGTTCAGTTGCTAAATATTGAAGCATTTTATTTTTGTTTATTATATTTACGTAAATTAAGTTACATTTGTCGTGTATAAAGGCACTTGTTAATTCAATGCGATTAGCTCGTGACGATTGAAAAACAATACGTAATAAACAATGACTTTTCTATTGTGTTATTATTAATTGTGTTACGAAGTAAAACTTTGAAAGAATAATGAATAAATTAAACTATCTGAATACTCATTAATAATGCTTTGAGAGTAATTGTTTATTACTGTGTATAGCTCAAAGAGCTTTTGCTGATTAGCGTTCTTTATTATTCTTTTATAAGTTGGCAAAGAGAAATAAAATCTATGTTTTTACATAAGCAATGCTAAGGATCTAAGGAATATATAATTGATCCTATTATGATTTGTAGAAAGATGCATGTCTGATAAGTCCGATAGTTACATTACATTCTTCTTAATACGTAACTGGGCTTATATTTTTCAAGAATAAATTTAGTTATAGAGCTTGTTTACGAATTTACGTTTCAACAAAGGTTTTTGCAAGTTCTCTTGGACCCACTTGAGAATTTTTAAGTGATTTTATATTTAATAGAAAAATATGCGTTTTATATAGAATATATAATCTTCATTTTTTACATCAAATGCTTGAATTCGCCCGGCTCACATACGTTATTATAAATATTAGGGCGATTAATAATAACTATATTAAATTTTCTTAAGAAGAGTAAGAAGAATTATATATACAATAATATATACAATATATAAAATATATATATATATAGTGAGACAATATGATTCTTCTTGCTCGTGCGTTCGAATTAATGGTAACTTGGTTTTTATCATCATACAAGTTTGTCGCGATAACTAACGTTTTGATTTTACGGTTCTTTCATTACTTAGCATCTAACGTTAGTTATTGTGAAAGTTCGATGATACGTTGCTGTTGCTAATAAACTAGTTGTATAAAAAAAATAAAAAAAATAAAAAAAAAACAAATTTTGTAGCATTACAGCATTAATAATTACATAAATCGAATTTTGCTCGATTTGTGTATGAGCGATAAAAAGGAATTTTATTATCTATAAATGTCGTAAATGCTTTCACTAACTACATATATGTATGTATGTATATATTTACGTATGTATGTATGTATGTACATATATACATATATATTTGTTTTGATATACATACATATAAAAGGTGTCATACTATAGGCAAAAACAATGTTTTTTCCACTTTCTGTCTTGTTTACATAAGAAATCGATATTTCTACCAAATGAAGAAAACAATTTTGCAATGTCTTCTTGTAAAGTAGATAAAATGTTTAAAGCAAAAATTGTGCGTTTGAGTTCTGATTAAAAATATATTTTTATAGAAACACTATGTTTATTACGTTTGTGTGAACGAAACAAATGTAATGAAATGCTATGAGAAAATTGAAATCGTTAAAATGACTCGAAGATTATACATAGTTTATTATATAACATCTATTATATAATCAGTATAATGCGCCTGTACATTTAAAACACAAAAAATTGATTGTAAATTTATAACAATCTGAGAATACAACTGTAGCTATTGTATATGTACAGAATTGACTTAATTTGGAGTCAAAGTCTTAAATAAATGTTTTGCATCCTACATATATGTGTGTGTTAATGGCGATGTCTATATTGAAAATATATATATAAATACATAAGTAAAAATATTCACAATTTTAATATATTTCTGTATTGTAAAAATGATTATGTTTTTACTGCAGTTTCTTCGATTATTTTGATATTTAAAGAATCGCAATATCGTTTTTTTTTTATACATTCGATAGACTTTGCGTCAGTCTAGTTTGGCTTGGGATACATTATGAAGCATTGAATCATTTTTGCCAAAAAAAAAAGGGTTTTTCCTTTCTATGCATCGTTTTGCTTGTAAACCACTGTGGACAGCAGACTATAAAGAAAACTGGCGTATAGAAAAATTTTTATCTTCTCTTAGAGAACGTATTGGTAGAATACATACGTAGAATATATACGTATTTACATATCGCTACTTTGCCAATGCGTACACATCTGTAATCGTGAGATCGTTGCATACTCGTAGATTTCTATCATCTAAATCGCCATTCTTGCCGCGTGAACTTGCGTATTGTTCCCGTGTTGTTTTCATTAGTGTTTTTAACCTCAAATATGGCTGATCCAGAACAAGACTCGGGAGACCGGGTTGACAGCGATAATCAAAAGAATGACAAAATGTTTACTCTAAAAAAGTGGAATGCTGTGGCAATGTGGAGTTGGGACGTGGAATGTGACACTTGTGCCATTTGTAGAGTCCAGGTTATGGGTAAGTCTTCATACACATCTTGGTTAAATTTATTCTCTTATCTTGAGAAAAAATGCACATTATTTGTTATAAATAATTATATATATGTGTACGTAATATGTAAAGTATATCTACATATACATACACATATTAAGATGATTTTAGATACATAATTCTATATAATTATACATAATCAGATATAGACTTTGTTTACATATAAAGAAATTTTTTCCCACGATCCCAGTTGAGGTCTTTATTTATTTTTTATGTCTCCATTTATTATCTTCTTATGTGTTTCTATTTTCTTATATTTTTTCTATGAAGAATTGTTTTATTATTTATGATGTGTATCATATTATCATCTTGAGACATTGAGACTGTAAATATATGACATTGACAATGAATATATATTAATTAACTGTGTCTTAATGTAAATGTCTTATCTTTATGATGTATTTGTTTTATATTATATTGTGTTTATATTATTTTCTATTACACAGTTCAAAAAGGTATGTGATTATCAATTGTCATCAGTACAAAGTACAAAGACTGCGTTCTGATGTTTACTGGGTAAAAATCTAGTACATTTCATGAAATCTGTACTGGTAATCTATAATACATGTGAATTATAGATCTGACAGTGAATATCGAAATACATACACTCAAAGTACAAATAAAACATTAAGATATAACTACTCATTGTCATTTATTTATATATATTATATACATAATTGTACTTGCAACTTTACTCTTATCCATTTTATATAAATTGTTTTATCACAAACACTACTAGAAAAATAATCTAAAGGTAATTATTATTAAAACTCAATTTGTCTCAATTCTGTTGATTAAAACAAATTTGTAAGAATTGAATTTTGAGAGATTGCAACAAAACATTTCTTATGTTAAATTTTTGTATCTTTTTTTTAATTCATAGCATTATGTATTAGTAAAGTTTTTAGATGTGATATTTTATGGTCATAAATATATTTATTTATGACTATAAAATATCACATCTAAACTTGACAGCTATTTAGCTGTTAAACTTGTGTTAACTGTTAATAGCTTGACAACTATTCAACTGTTTTATACACTACATAAATAACTGCAATTACCATCATTTTCAAAAAAACATTAAAAGGAGGAAGATGTAAAATGCACCAACTTTTTTTACATAAATGTATATCACTTTATGTATAGTTAAAATTACAACATAATAACTTACAAATTACATATAAACTTAACATGAGTATTAAATTATCAAAAATATTTCATCATCTTTATTGTGCTTTGGCAAATACCTTACAAATAGGCGGCATCACCCATATAGCAACAAATATAAATGGGAAATATGAGAAACAAAGAAATGCATCGCGATTGGTCATTGTATACATGTGTGTGGAGTAGCAATAACGTATGTAATTCTCATTACAAAACAAGGCATTTGCATACTTATTGCTTTATATACTATTGAATTGAGTTGTATATTAAATTGCGTAGTAGGAATGATTTTTTTTATGGACAATATTTTTTATATAATTTTATAAACGAGAAACACTATTACAAACAATATCTGTCGTTTTTATTTATTTAATGTGCAAACGAAAGAAACTTATAAGAGAAAAAACACGTTTTTATACTTCTGTCTATACAAATGAGATTCACCGCTAACGGAACTTTTTGTCTTTGCACAACTATAAGCGTACTCGGATCATCTTATGAAAATGAACGCACGCATTTGTTTTACATTTGCTGACGTTGTTTACGTCAGTTGTCAATTGTGATATGCTAAGATTTTACATTGACACTGCGTTAACACGCTGTGAGTCCACTCGGTCGAGTTAAAATGAAGAAATGAAGGAAAATAGATCGGCAAATGCAATTCTTGTATATTCGTTGAATTATATTGTTAAGTTACACTTTTTTTTTGTTTTTTTTTTGTTTTTAAATTATTATTATAGTTCTCGAAAATTTTTTGAGACTATCTTGAAGTTACTTTATAACGAATTTTACGAATCTCAATTATTCTATACGCAACTTGTTGCGAATGAATTGTGATAAAAATGTCACTTAAAAAAAAAACATAACCCACATAATTTCTTATATAAATATTTCAATATTGCACATTAGAGTTTATGCCACATACAAATTAAATTAAAGACTAATATACATAATTATTACCCACATTTCAATATTGCACGTTATATTTCACCGAAATTTAAATTGATGTGTGACCGAGAACACTCGCAAAGTGCTTGCAGTTTCCACCCTAACTTTCGAACATAGGCGATTTGACAAATTGTTGTCATTCATCCCTTCTTACACTCTTGAGACTTTCATCTCAACTACAACTACGCTTATAATTTTTCTTACTCTCTTTCTCTACTTCGGAGAATAAAAAAAATATATATGTGTATATATATATATATTTGCTATTTATATATTATCACACCCGCTACGCGTATATGTATATATTATAGAACCATATTCACATCTCATATTAATATAGATTTTATAGAATTTTAAGTATCATTCGTTTAATACGAAAATTACAATAACATCCGATGGTGAGCTGAGAGTCACATTATCTCACCGAGAGTCAATTTCATCAA
Source organism: Pseudomyrmex pallidus (assembly GCA_014825455.1). Lineage (NCBI taxonomy): Eukaryota > Metazoa > Arthropoda > Insecta > Hymenoptera > Formicidae > Pseudomyrmex > Pseudomyrmex pallidus. The sequence goes on along the minus strand of QVNV01014978.1, from coordinate 8,405 downwards.
TTAATTGAACCTCAATCGCGCAGTTCAATATTATTTTTCTCTATCTTCTTTTTTGAATATTTTTTGTATCTCAACAGAGAGAAGAGGATCGATAATCGTTGAGCTGCTACGCTAAAAAGGTGACGATTTTGAGGATGTACAATATATACAATATAAAGATCTTCGCATCTTTTTTGCATCAAAAGTTTACATTATTACTATCTAGCGATTTAAACCTTTACTAATTGTAAGCTATTTACAGTGACGTTATCTCGAAAAGAGCATCACATATGTATATGTGTGTGTATATATGTATATATATATACACACACACACATACACATACGTGATGCTCTTTATATATATATATATATATAGGAACGCGATCGGCTTAAAACTTATTGTCGCCCAGGAAGTTCGCCTCTGTTCGAAAGAACGGTTTCTTGGTCGGCGTATAATACATATAAGTACATATATTACGCTTTTCCAGATTCAAAGTACACGTGGCGATTAATTCGCACGCGAAATCACGCGACACTGCAGCCTCGCGCGGACCGCGTTGTCTCGCACAGCGAAGGACAAAAATGCGCGATTTCGTTTATTTAACTTGAGGTAGACCCTGTAGAGAACTTTGTCGAATAATAAAACTTTCAAAACTATGTATACTCGGTATACTATGTATATGTATACTCGGTCAACTGTTGATTATAATCACGTGACACATTTCCACGATGGCAATGTGAAATATACGTTCTTCGTATATCCTGCAAATCTAATTATCTTTAAAATTGCAGTAAACTTCTCGCGATTTACGCGTCACACCTTGACAAGCTTGGCACTATCACTAGCTCTGATCCCTCGCGTTTGTTAGATATAAATAATAGCATTGAAGAAATAAGCAAACAAAGATGGCGCTTATTTTCATACTTTTGAACAATTTACTCGATTAAAATCTCGATTTTAAAGTCAGTGTGTAAAGCTTAAAAGATAATTGAAACGTTTTTCATTGATATAGAATTTCTTCATTTCTTCATTTCTCAACTTATGTCAAAAAATGTTACTTAAAAGAGTTACGAGTCTTATGAAAAATATTTTTCTCTATCTATATTCATTCATATATTACGTAAAAGAAGATTTTCGTTTGTTGTTGATAAGTTTAAATTTGTTTAGTCCAAAATGCAAAGAAACTGATTTGAAGTTCGAATCGAAAGTATAAAGATACGAATAATCGAGGGAAAAGAGCATGCTTTCTTTTTACTTAAAAAGAGAGATATACTTTCGAAAAAAAATCATTTGATTTTCGTTTATAAGGGAAAGCGTATCTAAAAACATCAAACCTTTAAGAAATTCTACTTCTTGCGAGCTATCCCTCGTTAATAAAAACTTCAATTGGATTTGGAACAACTAGCACGCCATCGGCATTGGTTTCATATTAGCAACTGCGCTCATTCTTCTAGTCGGTCCAGTGAATCGCTTCTCGATCTCCTCGAGCGATCTACCGCGCGTTTCTGGCACGCTGATAATAACGAAGAAGAAGCCCATTACGACGATCAGGCCGAACATCCAGAAAGCGCCGTGCGCGCCGATCAGCGATATGATATCCTGGAAGGTCTTCGTAACGACGAAACATGAAGTCCAATTGAAACCTGTCGCGATGCTCGCGGCCAAGCCGCGAATCCTGGCGGGCAGAATCTCACCCATCATTAGCCAGGGAATTGGCCCGAAGCCTAGCGAAAAGCCGATCACGTACACGATTAGGCTGAACAGTGGCAGCCAGCCGACGAGCGTCACGTCAATGCCCAACGATTTAACATAGAAGAAACCGCCGAGAGCGAAGAGCGTGATTGCCATTGACACGCTGCTTATATATAGCAGCATCTTCCTGCCCAACCTGTCAATCACGAACGCGGCGATAAAAGTGGATACGAAGTTGACGACGCCGATAATTATGGTCGAGATGTTCTCATCGATGGTGCTACCGGCATCCTAAAGAAAACGAAAGGAAAAAAAAACAATTTAATTTATAAAATCTTGCACGTAATCAATTTGAAAGTCGTTGACTATAAGATTTTTTATCTATTAACTTGAGAAAGAATGAAATACGTACTTGGAAGATTTGCACGGTATAGAATATCACTGCGTTAATACCGGATAACTGCTGGAACAACATCAAACCCAGAGAAATGAGAAGCGGTTTGAAATTGTTAGGTTTGAACAATTCTCTTATCGTGCCCTGAGTAGCGGTGCGTTCGCTTTCGATATGTGTTTTTTCGATCTCCATCAATTCTTCGGTAATGTCCGTGTCCTTGCTGCGCAGCCATTGGAGCGCCTTTCGCGCTCGCTTCGTCTTGTTCTTGGAAATATACCACCTCGGCGTCTCCGGAATTACAATCATCAGCAGCATGAACGGTATAGCTAAGGTCGCTCCAAACAACGCTAGGTGTCTCCAATTCAAATACATGCCGCCCATGAAGCATAGCAATATACCTGTGCGCATTGAATATAGAGAGACATGAAACATAAATCTCGACGAAGAGGATATGTTAAGTGATGCAAACGCATTTGAAGAAATGCCTGCCCAGACGTGTGTTTGTTGAGTCGACAATAAATTCTGTTTTACTCACCAGTGTTACCAAAAACAGTGGGCATTAAACCAAGAGTACCGCGCACTTCCGTTTGGATGGTTTCACCTAAGTACACGGGTAGTGTTAAGGAAGCAATTCCTACACCGAATCCACACAACACGCGTCCGACTAATATCATCGGAACATTCTGAGCCAGTGAGATGAATAGCCATCCTGTAATGAAATGTATTATAAGTTTCTTCAGTTTCTTGTTTACATATATATTAACATAAAATCCTACATGTTTCGATATTCTTACCTGCGATGAACGGTATTGACGTGGAAAGTATCGTGGTTTTTCTCCCGAAATATTCGATGCATGGTCCACCAGCAACGCCACCGAAAAGTGCGCTCAGCGGCATAAGCGAGCCGATCCACATGCTCTGCAATATCAATTTGAAATGTGACAGTTTTTAAATGTACGTAAAAGTGATTACAGCACATTTTGCAAACAATATACTATGGACTTAAAATTGAATGCTGACATTTGGTATTTATATGATAATTATTTATGACATTTGAAATAACTATAGTTAAAATAAAAGTCATTCGGCTAAAAAAAATTTGAGATCGATTTTGTCGATCACGCGGCACAATCTTTCGATTGTTCAAACATTTGTCATTTGAATTACAATGGCATATACACTTCGGAGTACTCCTGACATAGTTTTGCGTGTTCATCAGAAATCCTTCGAATACAAATAAGGCTGGGAAGCCGGAGAATGTCAAGGAAAACAATCGTAAAGAATGTATACATGTATATATGTAAGCATCGGTCATTTTGGTTGTTCATTCGGGTGATTGTGCTGTGTGTTTCAATTAAGTTCTGCGCGACGCAGATACGAACGAGTTACGAAATTTCTTTCTTGCGCTTAATTAACTAACTAAAAATGCGGAATTGTTTCTCCAATAATTACTATTACAAAATATCTTCGCAACATACAATCGCAATCTGAATATAGATACTGATAAGATATACTGTTTTGACTTTTTTTGGTTTGAATATCTTTTTAGTAGTATCTTAATATCTTTAGTATGTGTTTTGAAACAATAAAAATTATAAACAAAAGAATTAGAAGAATAATTTTATAACAACTATAATACTACAAAGTAGTATAAACGCAAAATTGTCCTAAAAAGAAAAGTATTTTTCAAAAAACTGAAATATTATTAAATATTAAAATTTTATTTTCCTTCTTTTTCTTCTGTTTTGTGCGCTGATCTTCGATATGTATATATGTTCCAGTATGTTTATCATAAATTGTTTAAGATTGTTCAAATACGCGCGTTCGTTTTCTTTCGCTGAGCGCGCATATACGGAAGTGCGTTATTCACGCTCGTTCACATATCTAAAATCAATTTCTGACATCGGTCATGGAATCTTTTACCCATGACAAGTCGACGTGTCCCGCAAACAGCCAATCACCGTTGCGGCAAATGAAGCGCAACGCTCTCCTCAACCAATACGATTGCAATCAGGTCATCGTGCCCCTGACCACGCGCCAATGACGCATGTAAGGTTAAACCTTTCAATCATCCGTTGACCCTTTGAATGACGAAGGTCATACCTTTCTATACAATCGCGGATCATGACAATTTGCAAGTGACGCATCACGTCGTTTGTCATCTGCGTTGCGTTCTACTTGAATTTATCTACGAATTGTTGCGAGTAAACAATTTCCTTGGAGACTTTTCCTTGACATCGTAAATTTTAATTAAATACGGCTCTATCAAATCGATACTTTAGCAACGTAATCGTGATGTTGATTTAAAAAGAAAATATAATGTGTACTCGTATTAGCTTTACGTAGTAACAGTATCTTGACGAATTACATGTTTAAGCTTAAGTAAAGTTCACAAATAATAGAAAAAACATGATCACTACTAGTCAGATTATAAGAAAACAATATTAAGTGTATATTTTGAAGGAAATGCTATGTTGTTCTCGCGAAAACAAAGTCGTAAAAATGTTATTTGTAGATTAGCTGCACATACGAACACATCAAACGCGCGAACGTATAGTTACGTGTAAATTTTATAATCTATATGATTTTTTAAATTTTTCAAGTAAAATTCGCACTTGAAAAGTCGCGCTTATCGATAAGAATTAATAAATAATTCGTAAATGTAATACCGACAAGTAAATCAGAATCAGATAGTTAACAAATTGGTCCATAAATAAATAAGCGAAATACTTACCATTTGTTTGGTGACTTCGAAAGACGTCGTGGAATTATCGCGCATGGACACCAGCGCCGGCGACGTATAGGAGGACGCGAAACCGATCACTAGCGAACACAGCGATACCGTTAACGCGGCCAATACCTGCAAAGCACACAGATACATTATAAAATGTGACTACGAAAAGCTACAATAAAAATTTCAACCTTCAAACAATCAATGATTATTAAAGGAACATTAAAATTAAAAAAAAAAAAACATTAAAAATTGTTTAATATAAATTTAATTTAAATAGGTAACACATAAATTTTGACAAGACAAACCGTATGGTACAAACAGAATGGTTTTAATTGAAAATTTGTCACATAAAATACAAATAATTTTCAAATATATTTCTGTCGCGCAATGTAATGCTTATTGCGTTGAATTATTGTTTATAGTTAGATTCATTAAGCTGAATCTATCTCAAGACGTCACGATCGATTCAATCGATGTTCGATCAACTGCGTCGTTCGATTTGCGTCATTGCGAAGTATAGCCAAAAAAATAGTCAAAAAAGATGATTTACGATTTCACGTGTAAAATTTTATTAAATATATCTTTATTCGCGCGACATATTATATACATAATATAAAATTTCGTAACAACATCTAATTTCAGCTATGTTTGCGAATTTGCAAATAAAATTATTTCTAAATTGCTCGTAACTTCTTGCACACATTTGCAAAAAATAAACGTTCTTTATTTTTCACATGTATAAATTTTCGAAAAATACTTAAAAAGCTTTCCACCTGACTAAATGTGCATTTCGCGCGTGGTATGCTTTCCGGCACCTCGATGTTCACATAGGTGTCCGCTCGCACGAGAAGCTTCATGATAGACAGCAACAGGGGTTGAGTTTTGCGAAAAGAAATCCGTTGGTTTCAAAAATTTCAACCAAGTTTATAGCTCCTTTCAAATTTTCAAACAGACAAAAGATCTCTTTCACACAAAATTTTTTTGAAGATCACGACTTTGATACAACGTTAACGATCGATAAGATGAATATATAGAGTACACACTGACGCGAGTGAAGGTTATACCCCGCGATGAAATATAAAACTATTGACACTCTCTCTCGTGGACCGGGTAGTTCTTATATAGGGAGCGATGCTGGGGGCCTCCCTCCTTCTTGCTACTAGCGCAACCACGTTCAATCCATCCTTCGTCAATTATTGTACTTTCCGTCGTATATATGTATGATAATTGTACGTGTGTCTGTCGTCATGAAGAACGTATATAGATAATATTAGTAAGATGATATTTAAGAATTCAGTTGTTTGATCTAATTGCGTATTCTGTTCGCTTTTGCTTCGTACAAAGTGATTGGCTATTCAGCGAAGCGTTGCTTTCCTCTTTTATTTTTATGAAAATAAGATCCGTCATCATGAGCGCAAACATGTCTTAAACTATTGTTTTTATTGTGTTAATGTTATTAGAAATTTAAATTTACTTGTAAATTCAAATTAATAGCTGAAGAAGACTCTAGGACAAGATCAAAATGTTTCAATTTATAATTTTCATATTATTTATTCGTTCTTTTTCTAATTCGCCAATAACATCGAAAATGTTGATCAATTTTTTTAGTTGTTCTTTTTTCTTTACTACCGAAAAGATTTATTGCTATTGTTTTATAGTTTATAGTTTTAGAATTATTTTATAAGCTCGCGAAATGTATTGCAGAAAATTCGAGTACATTTTTAAGCGCTTTTATTTCTGCACGGAAAGTTCTCTTCTTTATTCTCGTTACGTGCATGAATTTAGAGACACGTCGTCATTTTATCTCGCGTAATTAATGACGATACGTAATATTCGCATTGGTCGCGTCTTATTAAGTTGTTTTAATAAGAAAGAAACTGTTGAATGTGCGATAATAGCCACACATGCTTTTATTGGTGTCTGACGCGAATACGATTGTTCGTGTTTTGTATAACAAAAGATAATTTCTTGCATAAATTTTCACCACTCTTGCGTCGCAGTACAATTGTTTTGTTGAATTAAATTTAGTCATTTAATGAGAGATAGAGAGTAAACGCCATAGTTAATGGAAATATAAAATTATATAAAGAGATAAAAAAAGTTACAAAACTTGTATATATATAAGAAGTTTATGTTTCGTATTTTAGAATTGCTGACAATTGAATTCTCAGGCAGCTGAATACTTGAAATTAGCTATAACAAGAATTTTGATCATTAAAGAAGTAATTATTTCCTAACTGCACGTATATTTTCGAGTTATAATTACGGTTATAGTCAGCTATATGATATTGCATCGCGTGTATAATTACGCATCTTCTTTCAACGTAGAAAATTGATTCTATCTGTCTTTAGTTACGCATGCACGCTCGGTAGCAGGTGGAAATTTACGTTTGCGCATAATGTAGTTAAAAAAATTCTTTGCGGCAGCGCACTTTAAGTGAAGCCATCGTCGATAGCAGACACGAAGAAACCGAAGCGTTACGCAAGACCGCAGTATTCGTTATAGGACCGCGTCTGCTCGCCAGGTTTTACTTCTCTTGTTATCGCGCAATTGTTCTTTGCTGCGATCGTTCTGATCGCGTAACACGCGAAAATTGATACGACATCTGGCGGACTACACGCGTGGTCGTACTACTATTGTAGAATCGCGTAACACGCGTCCTTAAATGATACGTTCACGTGACTTTATTCTCGATTATGCGGCTCTCATTAACAATAAAAGAGAATGAAAACTTACACGTCACTTTTATTTTATTTTTTGTATTTTTTGCGTTTTTTTATATTTTATTTATTTTTGTTTAATTTTAAAATCTTTACAAAAGAAGAATAGGTAAAATGGACCAATTTTGTCCTTCAGAGCGGCAGGTAAAAAAATTTTTTTTTTTTTGTTTGTAGTTTTTGAGCTGTTTCTGTTTGGAATCCGATTCTGGTCTTAAAAAATTTTTAATTTGTCAAAAAATATTAAAATCAGAATATGAGGCTGTTAGTATCCGTACATTATTATGTCCTTACAACCATATTAAGTTGCGTTTTTCTGTTAGTAAATCATGAAAATAATTTCATTTCTAATAAATTCATGTTCTATTCGATAAAAAAAATAAAACAATTCTAACACTTTAAATGCCGGACCAATTTTACATGACTTGCCCAAGGTACCAAAAGAAATTGTTTATAATGCGATGCTTATATCAGCGCCGCGCGGATCATCTGTGACCCTCACGGCATTCAACGTGTTAATATCTAAAAACTTAAGATAGTTCTATCACGTTGGGCCGGATTTCGTGGGTGCTAAAAGGGATCCATTAAAATTTACAAGAAAAACGCGTATTATTATTGACGAAATATAATAAACTATTTGCACAAAAATATTTTATAAATGAAGAACGACAATTTAGGGTAGTTCTATCACGTAGGGCCGGCTTTTGTGGATGCTAAAACCGGTTTTTTTTATCACATCACTTTAAATCAATTTATTAAATCGAAATGGTCGGTAACGTTATTGTTTTTTTTTATATCAACTTTTTAGACAGTTTGAAGATATATTTGGTAGTTTTTGGAAAAGATCTCAAGTGTCTAGAAGTTAAAGAAATATGAACACAAAGA
>QVNV01014977.1:0-19196 GCA_014825455.1 Pseudomyrmex pallidus | reverse complement strand
TATTCACAATTATAAGTGTGATTGGATAAATGTCAATCGCCAATCTCCAATCGCTATTCGTCAATTGCTAGTGTGATTAGGCCTTTAGGCCTTTAGGCCTTAAGACTAATCACACTAGCAATTTACGATCGGATTGCAATTGTGATTGGTGATTGGCGATTGACAATTATCCAATCACACGGCAGTTACTAATTTCATATGAGTCCATCGTTCTATCTTTATTCTTCGTTAAATGTAGAATAAAGATAGAACGATGCTTCGAAACATTTGCAGCGAGACTTTGACCGCACCCTAGTTGTATGTATGTACATTTTCAGCATGTCACGCATTTTAGAATGGTGTATGGACCAACTTAATTCGGCCTCTTGAGCTATATCTGCACCAAACAAACCAAACCAGCATGTTATGTTCATATTGTGCGTCAATCTCATGAAGTTCACTGTTTCCGAGTCTCAATATATTTAGGTAAATTATTGTTTACGTGGTATGTTCATTCATCAAAATATCTCTTAATTCAGTCATTCAGTCATTAGTGCGTTGCTCAAAAAAATATATATTTACACTTTCTATAATTTATAATTAGAATAACATATCTATTTAATTTGCTTGAAATGAAAAATGTTTGTTTAGAACTGTGTATAGATATTATATTGATAAAAAATCAAGTTGCAAACAACTATATAAACAGGATAAGACTGTACAATGAAGACAACAGTTTCCGCTAAACATACTTTGCACAGTGGAATATTTCATCCTGTTTTAAGACAGTGGCAGTCACCGAATGTAGAAATTACTACTAACAATCTTATGTATCCTATATTTGTGTCGTAAGTATGATACTGGATTATTTAAAAAATTTTTATTTTTGCAAAATCACATTGAGTAAGCATATTTGATATTAGATGTGGTTAATGTCATCCAAATAATATGTAATACTATAGTATTATATATTAAAAATATATGATAAAATCTTTCCACATATATTGTTTTAGAGATGAAAAAAACGCTAAAGATGTCATTAATAGCATGCCTGGTGTGTATCGATATGGTATTAATCAATTAGAAAAAATGTTGCAACCTTTAGTAGCAAAAGGATTGCAGGCAGTTCTATTATTTGGTGTATCGCAGTATCTTGAGAAAGTAAGTTATAAAAAAAGTATTTATTATAAGAGCACTATTTTTGCTTGTTTCACAATTATGTATTTGAAGAATATATATATATATATAGGTGGGTGTGGGTGTGGGTGTGGATGTGTGGATGTTTGTGTGTGTGTAACTTAATTCTTTTTTCTATATATACTTTATATATTTAATTTAGGGAACGATTTATTGTAATTTTAGGATGAGATTGGCAGTAATGCTGATAGTACAAAAAATCCTATTATACAAGCTGTATTCTTATTAAGAAGGAAATTTCCTGACTTATTAATAGCATGTGATGTTTGTTTATGTCCATATACAAGTCACGGTCATTGTGGAATTCTCAATGATGATGGTAGTATTAATAATACTTACAGCATTCAGCGAATCGCTGAAGTTGCTGTATCATATGCAAAAGCTGGTAAGAGAAAGAGAAAGAAAGAAATATCACATTTCTATAATAAAATTTTGTTATCTTTAAAATCATTGTTACAAATGTTTCTTACAAAACAATCAAAATGTTTTAAACAGGCGCACAAATTGTTGCACCATCTGATATGATGGATGGTAGAATAGGAGCAATAAAGCAAGCTCTAGCTACTGCTGGATATTTAAATAAAGTAGCAGTCTTATCTTATGCTGTAAAGTTTGCGTCAGGACTTTACGGCCCTTTTCGGGATGCATCACAATCTGCACCGAAATTTGGCGATCGCAAGTGTTATCAGTTACCTCCTGGTAGCAACGGGTTAGCAGCCAGAGCTGCTGTAAGTTGTATATTCTCTCTATTTATTCTTGTTATCACAGACTTATTCTTTGTTTGTATAGAATTTTTTTTTTAAGGCAAGAGACGTAGATGAAGGAGCAGACATGCTGATGGTAAAGCCAGGACTGCCGTATTTAGATGTGGTACGACAGACAAAAGATGCGCATCCAGAGTATCCGATATTTGTGTATCAAGTTTCAGGAGAGTATGCCATGTTGTATCATGGTGCGCAAAACGGCGCAATCAATTTAGAGAATGTATTGAATGAGATATTACTCTCTATGAGAAGAGCGGGTGCTGATTGTATCATAACATATTTTACACCGTTGATTTTGGATATGTTGCAACTAAAAAGCAAGTTGTAATATATATACACTTCACTGATCGGCTCGAAATAATGACGTAAGATGATGTGTAATAGTGCTTCGATTAGTTCTATTATCCAAGATAGTAGACGAATACCGTTAGTTTAAAAAGATGCTATAAAGGGGAGGGAAAAATTGTATGTGTGTGTGTATAATATGATTGATTTAAAAATTCGGTCGCATTAATTTAATTGCTCAATAACTATTCTGAATTTTGGTACAAAATGATACATGACTTTTCGGTCTTCAGATTAATCCAATCTATTTTTATACTTTGGCTTGGTCAACTTTTTAGACACACTGTAATGTAAAACACTGTATGTAAATAAAATACCGGTAATTGCATGCATGTAAATAGATAGTTATTAATAAGATAATAATAAACCCAACTGATAGAATTATCTCATTTTATTTTTGAAAAAAGGAAGAAGATAAAAATCGTTTTTTTTTTTATCTTTTTATATTTTATATGTACATTTTGAAGAATATTTAATGTTTCTAGGACAGATTCTTTTTAATATAAAATAAAAAGTAATTTTATATAATCCTTTTTCTTTAAATATTAACATTGGAAATATTTTTACAATGCTACGTATGTGTCACCAAATAATTTAAACAGTTCCTATTTTATTAAAATATTTGTTTTTTTTTAACAATGCTTATAATAATTAAAATAATACAACTGTTAATATTTTAATTCGAGAATTATTGTAGACGAAATCAAGAGTCGAAATCTCGAGATTCCTTTTTTGGTACGTTTCTTGAGCTTTTGCGTAGACGGTGTCCACGTGTTCCGTTCTCTCTATCTAATCAGCCGACCGCGAATCATGTGAAAGTTCTGGAAGGAGTACTCGTGACGTGGGCCAACGTATTACGGCCAACTGTAAACGCTACAACCAATCGGTATCGTCGCTTCCACCAGCGCTGCTCCCAAGTTTCCAATCCGCACCGGCCACGATATAACGTTCCCGTTAATATTGGGGGTCCGTGTTCGGTATCCGTATCAGTTTGTCGACGTATCGCTGAAGTATTAGACTTTGAGAGAGTCAAGAGAGATCATTCGAGCAACCTGACGACAGACATTTGGCTGGTAAGTGATCTTCCAAATATCTCGTTGGTTTCTCAAGGTAAAATTTTCGTGTTGCCTCAAGAAGGCTCTGTTCCGGAATTAATGTGCATCGACACTTGTTAATCGGAGTTGGCGTTCGTTAGAAATAAGATCTCTGTACGTTTGGGATTTTCCGACGTTTTCTATCCATTCTATATATTGTCAGTTACCGGTATCATTTACAGCTGACGTGGCTTCAAAAAAATCTTTTTCTTTCACACTTTTGACTCGGAAAGTGATTTAGGAGAAAACTTCTCTTTTTCTTTGTTTCTGAAGAATTCGACAAAATTGCCACGTTTAACCGCACTTGTTCAATATTTTTCCGGCCAAGAAGCTTGTCGAAATTTCTATGTACTTATGTGCTTCCGAAGATCGCTCATTAGTTGTGTCAATTGTAATAATTTAGTCATTGAACCAGGTTTGATCTTTAGAAACTTCTCGATAAGATGACGCGAGATACTTATCAAACCGAAATCCTCCCGGTTTCTGATAGCATCTTTTTAACATTGTAAAAATTAACAATTGTTATTATGTTATTAAATTAAGGTATATGCATGCATAAAATATTATATTATAGCAGGTATAAAATAATCGCAAATATAAAAATAAAATATTTATAAACAGATTTGTTACTGCAATCTGTATATATGCACACACACGTATATATGTAATTAAATTATAATAATTGTATAAATTAACTAATTTCTATTAAAAATATATACAAAATATTAAAAGCTATAAAAAATGTTTACAAATATATATATATATATATAACTATAACAATATATAAATATTTTTTAAATTTATATATTTAGAAGTATCCAAGTTTTTCTATTTATTATATATGAAAAAAATTATATTTTAAAGTTAATTCTGTATAATTGTTATTAATATAGGTAAAGTATATAAGACCTATATACAATATGAAAGGAGCCAAAGCTCTACTAATAGTGGGGCTGCTTGTAGTCATCACAATTGCTAAAGAAGATAAGGAGAAGGAAGATATTGGCACAGTAATAGGAATTGATTTGGGTACAACATATTCCTGGTAAGAATACTATTATGATATGCAATTGAACACAAAAATCTATTTTGTGGGTAAGTTAGATAAATATAATATTTATCTTCTAGTGTGGGAGTTTATAAAAATGGGCGTGTGGAAATCATAGCCAATGATCAGGGTAACCGAATTACACCATCTTACGTAGCGTTCACTAATGATGGAGAACGATTGATCGGCGATGCGGCTAAAAATCAGTTAACAACAAATCCGGAGAACACCGTATTCGATGCCAAGCGACTAATTGGTCGTGAATGGTCAGATCCCACAGTGCAACATGATGTCAAGTTCTTTCCATTCCCAGTCATTGAAAAAAATAATAAACCGCACATCAAAGTCGAGACTAGTCAAGGAGAAAAAATCTTTGCGCCAGAAGAGATCTCTGCTATGGTATTGGGCAAGATGAAGGAAACTGCTGAGGCATATCTTGGCAAGAAAGTTACTCACGCGGTAGTTACTGTGCCGGCTTACTTCAATGATGCACAAAGACAGGTAAAGTATAAAGAAATAATATTATGTAATAACAAATCACAATTCTGCCATGTAATTTCTGTGACTTTTTTTGTGCAGGCAACTAAGGACGCCGGAACAATTTCTGGCCTGGTTGTAATGAGGATTATCAATGAACCAACCGCCGCTGCGATCGCATATGGTTTAGACAAGAAAGACGGCGAAAAAAACGTGCTGGTATTTGACTTGGGTGGTGGTACTTTCGATGTCAGTTTACTTACTATTGACAACGGTGTATTCGAAGTAGTTGCTACTAATGGTGACACTCATCTGGGAGGCGAAGATTTCGATCAACGTGTAATGGATCACTTCATCAAGCTTTATAAAAAGAAGAAAGGCAAAGATATCCGTAAAGATAACCGAGCTGTACAAAAACTGCGTCGTGAGGTTGAAAAAGCCAAGCGAGCGCTCAGTGCTAGCCATCAGGTAATATGTGATTTTTTTTTAACAATACTTTGTTAATCTATTTGCTTCTATTTGTAATGTTTTATTAATCTATTTTTTCTATATATTAATCAGGTCAGGATTGAGATTGAATCATTCTTTGAGGGTGAAGACTTCTCCGAGACACTGACTCGTGCCAAATTTGAAGAACTGAATATGGATCTCTTCCGTAGCACTTTGAAACCCGTGCAAAAAGTTTTGGAAGATTCCGACATGAGTAAGAAAGACGTGGACGAAATTGTCTTGGTTGGTGGTTCAACAAGGATCCCAAAGGTTCAGCAATTGGTCAAGGAATTCTTCGGTGGCAAGGAACCGTCTCGCGGTATCAATCCCGACGAAGCTGTCGCTTACGGTGCTGCTGTACAAGCCGGTGTACTTTCTGGAGAACAAGACACTGATGCTATTGTACTTCTTGATGTTAATCCCCTCACTTTGGGTATCGAAACCGTTGGTGGTGTAATGACTAAACTTATTCCAAGGTAAGTGCAAAGTATTACTTATTTAGAATTTTGATTAGTAAATTTCATCAAAGTTATGAGAATGTTTGCGGTAAAACTGTATTCCATTTATTTATTCTTGCAGAAACACAGTTATTCCCACGAAAAAGTCTCAAATCTTCTCCACGGCCTCCGATAGCCAGCACACCGTTACGATTCAAGTGTACGAAGGCGAGCGTCCTATGACCAAGGACAATCATCTACTTGGCAAGTTTGATTTGACTGGCATTCCGCCGGCACCACGAGGCATACCACAAATCGAGGTCACATTCGAGATCGATGCTAACGGCATCATGCAGGTATCGGCTGAAGATAAGGGCACCGGTAACCGTGAAAAGATTGTCATCACAAATGACCAGAATCGCTTAACGCCCGATGATATCGAGCGAATGATCAAGGACGCGGAAAAGTTTGCTGATGACGATAAGAAATTGAAAGAGCGCGTAGAGGCACGTAACGATCTCGAGTCGTATGCTTATTCGCTAAAGAATCAGCTGGCTGACAAGGAAAAGCTCGGCTCGAAAGTGAGCGACGCGGACAAAGCCACAATGGAGGAGGCGATTGAGGAGAAAATTAAATGGCTGGAGGACAACCAAGATACGGAGCCGGAGGAATATAAAAAGCAAAAGAAAGAGCTTACTGACATCGTTCAACCTATCATAGCCAAATTGTATCAGGGTGCGGGCGGCGGTGTCCCACCAACTGGCGATGAAGAAGATCTTAAAGATGAACTTTAACTGCAAATTAGCGATTCGTTCGCTTCGATTTACGGTTTAGACTGATTACTCGCCTCCTAAGCAAATACTTTACAGAAATATCATTGATGTTACTACAAATGGCTGAGCGAAGTACACTCGCGAGGCCATGTTCTCGCCGTACGTTTAGTTAATAATAGCAGTCAGGTTCTAAGTTTTGCTAACATATAACATACACTATATGTAAATTTAATAATTAAGTTAGAGAAACTTTTTGCAAAGCTAAATGTGCAGTGAGAATACAAGTTTCTGTTAGATAAATATATAAATTTAAGAAAAAGTGCGAGAAAGGAGTATCAAAAAGCGATAGAATATATAAGTGTTGTTTAAGAAAAAAAACAAAAAAAAAAGTTAAAAGAGAACATACGTCGGAATATGTTTAGCCGCAAATATTTATAATTTTTAAGCCGAATATTACATGCTATATTTTTTGTTATGTTTATTATTTAATTGACTGATCTCAGAAATTTCTCTAGAAAATCCTATCCGATAATCTAGCTAATCGATATAAAAGTTAAGTCTCTTTATTCTTGACATACTTCTTTTTCTAATCTTGTCGTTTCCTACAGTCATCTTCTGGAGGAAGAGAATAAGAACAGAAGTAGAGTCTGGTGCGGACTTTTATATTAAGAATAGAGAGATTCGATTTTGTATTTGAAATCTTTTCTTTCCGTACACAACAAAAACCGCAACAACGCAATAATAATCTAATGCTAATTTAACGTTTTCTCGCATCTTTTCTTTAGCCAAACTTGTTCTAACTCATATGACTAGATGTGTACAAGATGTGTCTGAAAAGTTTCCACGTCCGTTTAAATTTATAAACGTCATATAGAAAAAGAAACTCTGCACCAAAACAAGTCGTAATTAATGTTTTTGTAAATTTTATTTTATTGTAGCTATGCAAAACTTTTATAAAACCGGTTATTATGAATCTATTTTATAATTATCGTTAGTTAATTCTGTATTGTGTTTGCCAGGAGGCAATATTAATACCTTAATCTTCTTATTAGAGGAACCAGTTGATGAGAGAAGCGGGGACGAAACTTTTTTAACGCTCTTCTTTTGTCCCTCTCTTGTTAGTACACATTACTCTGTGTCGTTAATTTATTTCGAATTGTTTTGTATGTTCTATTACGTATGATAATCAGATTGGTTAATTGCAAAACAAAACGCGCGTTGACAAGTTTTTTCGACAAGTATGTACGATTAAGAGAGTGAATGATATATGTACGAATGAATCTGAATGCGCAGATTTGTAACTCGTTATATATGCTGCTGAGATACGTCATACTATGTATAATGTAGCTGTTTCTGTATGTGTATGAATGCAATATGTACCAATAACATAAGAATAAAGATTTTTTCAGAAAATCATGCTATTCCTCATTTCTATCGATATATAATAATATTCAATATATATACATATGAGCCCCTTGGTTGACGAGTGGCATAAGTCTTACGTGAATCCTCTCTAAAGACTTATGCCACTCGTCAACCAAGGGGCTCATATATTCAAGATGAAAAAGATATATATTTATGAAACTTGATGATTTTTCAAAGTTTTGAATTTTTTAAATACAAGAGGAGCAGAATCGATCGATCGATAAGTATCCAAAACGGAAAATATAAGAATATTATAAAACTGCTTGTTTTTTTGGATTTAAGAAATTTTTGTATTTTTTCAAATAAGAATCCAGTTTCTACATATCGTAACAAAAATAGTACGGAATTATCGTAGACATGTAATCAATTCTCTATATCTTAATCCGCCTAATGTGCCGAAATATACAACTGTAACAAATATGATGACAATAACACATAAATTGCTCCTCTGTAAAACTATCCGACATTAGTTTATTCAGAGCAATTAAATCGCTAGGCTTAAAAAATGTTTCTCGAATTTACTAAGATATAACAATAATATCAAAATTGCACAACAAGTATTTTCTGCAAATATATGTGTGTTTATACAAGGTAGTTGTGACTTTATTTACTAGACTGTGCAAGAAAAGTTTTGAAAGTTTGAATTATAATAAAATAAGTTTTTAAATTAGTTTTTCTATACACAGACAGACAGACAGACGCGCTTCTATCTTTTTTTTTTTTTTTAATAAAAAATCAACATTATGATATTAAACTCTCAAAAATATTGCACTGCAATATTCGAAAAAGATGATTTTTTTTTAAATACAAATTTTAAAAAATTTGAAATAGTATACAGAATTAAACGAAAAAAGTTTTTCTCAAAAGTTTTAATTGATCAATCAGTTCCAAAAAACTTTTCCTACGCAGTATGTACGTGATATTGTTTTACAATAAATACGAAGCTGTTCTATTCTCGAAATCGTCACCGATCATGTTCGCGAAATACGCGTTTTTCCATCTAAGAAACTAAATTTTTTTTTTTTTTTTATCCAAAACTAGCACCGTTTGACTGTTAACAAAGAACAAATAAAACGCAGTTATAAAAATGAGTGAGACAAAATACATAGTCACGCATTCTGATCGAAAACAAGAGAGAAGCAATTAAATTGTCATATTTGATCATAACGCTTGTCTTGTAATCAATACGCTACACGTAAATTATGAATATAACTTTTCAACTTATTAATAAATATCGCGCTAGCAATGTTACATAAAAAGTCTGAAAAAAATTCAAAAATTCAGAACACAAGTCAAAGGCAAAAAAAAGTTTGCGTGTTGAATAAAGTATAAAGGAAATAACGAGGTGACAATTTCGTACACAAAAGATTTAGACAGCTTCGCGACCTTTATTATACTTCGGATTTTCTAAAAATTCTTATGTATCATAAACTATCGAATAATATCGCTTTTTGCACAAGTGTACTCTATATGTAATAATACTATTTGATCATGAACAAAAGTGCTAACAAACTAATTCACAGCGATATAAATTTTGAGCGCTGTACCAAGTGGTAAAATTAAAAAAAAAAATAATAATAAAATAAATTTTGAAAGTTTTTCTTAAAGTTCTATACTTTTCAGAATATTGATTCTTTATAGATGAAAATAAATATTGGCCGCAAGGATGGCTATTTTGACTAATGTTTGCGCCAAACGTTAAATGTGCGATTTAAAAGTCACAATATGCTAAGAGATATTCGAAGAATTTTCTCAAAACTTCCTAAATTTTCTTAAAAATATGCTTATACATATAAAACAGAACTTCACGAAACATACAAGTAGTAGCAAATAATATTGTTCATCTATGAATTGATTCTTTGTTCGTGTGTTTTTACAAGATTTTTATATGTAAAAAAGTAAGGCCAAAAGATAGGCATTCAGTGCATGAATCACGAATCAGAAGGACAATTTTCGCAGTTAACTCGCAGAGTTAGTACAATTCGCTTTGCTATTTTACATTCAGAACAGGTAACGAGGTATTTCATTGCGTTTTGTACATGTAGAATTGAATATCGTTTCATTCTATCTTTTTTTTTTTTTTATATATTTTTGGCATACTTGCTTCGAAAACTTTGAATAACGGGTATTTTGAGCATTTTTTCTAATTTCTTATTAGATCGTTGAGAAGCGACAATGTACTAATTATGGAATTATGAGTTTTGTGTATTTATAATTCTAAGGAACATTGCACTAATTCGTATATTTATGTATAGTTTATCAAATACAAGTCTGCATACAACTAAGTATAATAATAATAATAATAATAATAATAATAATATTAATAATAATAATAAAAATACAAAATGGAAGTCCTTATCAGTTATTCGTCGTATGTACGCAAAATTAGTTTTCTTTTCAAAATGAAAGACTTGTGGGTAGATGACAAGGTGTTGCGAAAATTTGAAAATATATTACATGTTAATACAATGCCCGTAATTCTAGCAAGCAGCACTTTTTAGTTATTCAAGATATACAAAAAAATGTATGCTAATATAAACGCATTTTGTCCTAACATGTTTTAGTTATTTTAGTTTTATGCAAACTTGCGACTGATATTTGCTCCGAGACTGTAAAAATGTATATCCATTGGCTTGTAAAATACTATGAGTATTAGATAAATACATTTTGTGTGCTTCCTGGTCGAAATTAATGGTCAGTCCAAAATCTCAGAAAATCGTCTTCGGCAAGGAAGCTGATTTGTCCTCTTTTAATATCGCGAAGCGCAAAAATGTTACGTGATCGAGAATGTTGTGTTACCTCGCACAATTTGATGCGCCACATGAATCTTTTCCGCGAATTTCTCGATTTTTTCGGTACATTTTTTCATTCACATTTTAACATCCACATAATGCGGATTTTCTCTCTCTCTCTCTCTCTTTCTCTCTCTCTTTCTATCTATCTATCTATCTATCTCTCTATACGGTAAATATTTTTTTCTCTTCGTCTAGCATGAACACATTTAACATATTTTTTTCTTGTTATTTCGTGCTTTAATTAACTATTCATTCTGAAATCAATGGATTGCGAAATATGAGTATGAAGAAGTGGTTCTCTTTAGATTCTAGCTTAAATACTTATTTCTTACTGCTTTTTCTCTTTTTTTCTTTCATTGTTTTTCTGTCTCTTCATGTTCTAGTTTATATTATGTACTTCGGACGTATTT
Organism: Pseudomyrmex pallidus; assembly: GCA_014825455.1. Taxonomy (NCBI): domain Eukaryota; kingdom Metazoa; phylum Arthropoda; class Insecta; order Hymenoptera; family Formicidae; genus Pseudomyrmex; species Pseudomyrmex pallidus. The sequence continues at coordinate 7,963 of QVNV01014977.1, read as the reverse complement.
TCTTATGCAGTAACGGATACACATATATTTCTATGCATTGCGAACGGAGAGGATATTGATTTTAAACTATATCTCAACTCTCACATATTTAGTACACATATTATAATACAATTACATATGTCATAATTACTTGATATACTTTTTAAAATTATTTTTTAAAATAATATATAATTAGAAAAGATTTGCTTCTATTATTTAAACTGAATTGAGAACGAGATTGTTTGCGATTGTTGTAAATATCTACAAAAAAAAAGTTTTAGACAAAACATGCGATCCTCTTCGATAGCAATGCATTCCTGTACATATACAAATACTTGTAATGCCTACTTACTAATGCCAGTGAATACATTGAGCTACCAATATGATTATTGTGTGTGTGTACACGCGCGCGCGCACACACACACACACACACACACACACACACACACACATACACACATATATATGTTATTACACTCTCGTTATAGTAGCTATGTTTCGCGTTTCTGAAAGAAATTTGGCCTTCATGCTTCGGAGATATTTTTATATTTGTGTATGTGTGTATATATATATATATACGCTAGCAATTTTCTGAACACTAAACTCATAAGATTTAGACATAAAAAATATATGTGTAACAACTAAATAATTTTTCTAAACACAACATGTGTGCTGACGAGACACGAATTATAAATTGTATATGTGTAATGGAAAACATACTACATCGTTAATAAATAATTTCTATAAAATTCCCAGTACAACAAAGTTATTGCGCAACTGATATGTTAATGTTAATTTGCGACTTTTCTTTTAAGATACACTTCTTAGATATACATATGTATATCTATACATATACGTATATCTAAGATGTGTACATATACATATATATGTATATATATATACACACATATATATATATACATATATATATATATACATATATATATATATACATATATATATATATACACACACACACACATATATATACATATATATATATATATATATATATACACACACGTACATACACACATATGACATATAAAATAAAATAAAAAACGTTCTTGATTTTTTGCTAAGCTATACATAATTTATAATTCAATTCATGCAATTTGAAATTTTTCTACGTAAGAAGATAATTTGAAATATATATATATATATATAGATACATATATCTAACAAGTACAAAATCGGTTTTTTTTTGTTTTTTTTTTTTGTTTTTTTTTTTTATTGAAGAGCTTTATCGCTAATTAACTTTCCTTTACTTGATTTAATAGACAAATCATTTTCAACAATTAATAATAAAGAATCAATTTGTTTTCACAAGACTAATCTGTCAAAAGTCGACAAATATGCTTCAATTTTTAACATTATAACTAAATTTAATATTATTTTTTTAGTAGGAGTAAATTGAGTATGGGGATTACTTAAAAAATAGCTTATTTGTAATATATATCCTTTTTAGAACACACTGTCTATATGAAATAGAATTCACATTCGTGACTCTCGATCCACGGATTACCGATGACAGCTGCAAAGAACAGGTGAACAGTTAAGCACTTATTGTTTAAAATTTGTTTCGAAGACCTGAGATTCATCCACACTGTACTTTTTAGCAATGTATATATTTGAAAAAGATACGTGCTTTCATGATTTTATACAAGAAACAAAGGAAACTTTCTTTCTCCTCCTGAGACAATAATCCGTAGGTCGAAAACTTGTTATTTTTCGCAATATTTTACAGATTGTTTAACAGAAAATTCACGAGTTAAAACTCGCGTAGATACTAATTCAACAAACATCAAACGCAGTGCGCTTCTGGTCGCGTCACTTAAATATCATTTCCCTAGTTTGAACAACAACAATGTATTTCATATCACAGTATTATTCAGTAGTGTATTTAGTATTTGTCTCGCGTTCACTTTGGATATGGCAAATATGAGATAGTAACAGTAAAATTATACTAATGTAAGTCTATATAACTCTTTGGGGCTAAATGCATATCACAGTGGGAAAATTTCCAACGTTCCTATGTTCGTCTCCTTTGTCGTTCACTTTCTTCTTTTTTTTCGTCTTTTTTGTTTTTCTTACTTTAGATTATCATTTAACCGTCCAGAAGCACACTGGTTCCAAAAGCGTTTCACTTTTTTTTTTTTTTGTTTTTTTTGTTTTTTTTTTTGTTTTTAAAATGTCATATTCTATATGCGTTATTACGAAGAAGCATCGCCACCAACCAGTGGAAACAAGCAAGCAATATAATATCATATTAAGATAGTTTCTTTTATGACATATAGTAATTAAAAAATGCACCGTATGTTACTTGAAATACGCGCTTTATATCGACTATGCAGCCTTATCTTAAATTTTTGCTGCGTAGAGAGTGTGTCTCAGATAAATATACTATTAAAACATAAAGTTCTATTAAGAATTGTACTTTTTATCGAGTTGTCGAAATAAGATTATTATTACGCTTATATTATGCTTTTGCATATAAAATCTTGGATATTTTTTTTGTTTTTAATTTTATTAGCTATTCTACAAATATTAAAATCGACAGATTTAAGAAGACATATAAGAAGAAACAGAGAAGTTAACTAATGCTTATGGCAGATAATGTGCGCGTAGCCAGAGAAATATAGTAAGATGGAGAGATGTAAATGATACAATATTTAAAAGCTCATGCACATCATCCGCGTAAATATATTTAAATATAACAGATTTTGTCATAGAAAAAATTAATAGAAAAAATCAAGATTTTACATGTAACTGCGTAATATACATGGTCCGTGTTAATCTATATATTGCTTATATGATTGGGTTAATACGATAGTGTTCTAAATTTGCCAAAAACAGATACACACTGTGAGTTAGTAATATTGCTCAAAAAGCAAATTAAAATAAAAAACATTACTGATTTTTGTTACACGCTGCTTAATAAAAAAAAAGAAGCTACAAGCTCTTTCCTAATATTAAGAATATGTAGTGAATATTAGAATCATCGACGTGCCAATATTATACTGCACGTCGTCCACTCGCATTTATGTTCTCCATTTGCAAAATTGTTTACTTATCTGCAATATGTTCTAAATGTACTCTCTCATAGGTCTTAAAATTAATAAAAACAATAGCGAAATTAAACATTTTGATTTAGTCATGGGTGTGTAAATGACTTTTGAAACTAATAAAATAAAAAGACAGTTTGAATTAAATAATTTGGCAGTTTTTTCTTAAAGTTATTTGCAAATGCTTTATCTGTAATTTTTTATCTTTATTCACGTCTTTTTCAATTACTTACTCGTTATTCAAATTTAAATTTTGAAAGATAATGTGTAATCTTGTTTTTTTTTTTTTTTTTTTTTTTTTTTTTTCATTTCAACGTGTGTTAAAAAAACAAACAAATCGATTTTTTCTTGATTTACCAATTGTGAGTGTTCGTAAACAGATGTTTTGGAGACTTCTATTTTTTCTGTAAAAAGTACAAAGTTTTACTTAAAGTCATCCGTGAAGCAATATTCCTTAACAATGAAAATCTATCTTGAATAGAGTCTCTATTTAAAACAGAGACTGCACAAACGCCTGGATGACAGTCGGAATAGTAATATCAAAACCATTGATCGTCAAGACATTTTTGTCGCACTTTTCTTTACGATACGTTGAAGAAGAGCATACGGCACAGTTGATCAGTCTGCAAAATACATGGAACACTTTATATGAAAAAAGTTAACTCAATAAATAAAATAAATATTCCACGCATTTATATTATACAGTGGAGAAAATCATTATTAGAGACGTGTGACAATCGAAAAAATATGTGTATAAAAAAATAATACGACAATTCTTTATAATTACTGCTGATGGAATTACGCATATTCAGCGGCTTTATGTACACTACACATTGTCTTTTTAATTTAATGAATTTGTTTCGGGTAACGTTATGTATCGTCTTGAAAGCGAAAATCACTCAAAGTAAATGTGTTAAGACATTGAGACAATATAAAAAATGTAAACTCACTTCGTAGTCGGACATTCCATTTGTTGTCTATAGTCTAATAGGGCTTCCTGTGAATCGTCGTACTTTTCGTTCACTTGATCCACAACGTTTATAAAGACATCATACACTTTTCTCTGTCTCAGAGCCCATAATATCGGTTTACTCAAACGAGTATTTCCGGAAGGCATTTCTTGTATTCTCTCCACAAACACATCGAACGGAATCGAACCGTCAATGTCTGATGTATAAATTCCGATCTTCTTGAATGTCGCCACAGTGACTTCCTGCTCGGAGCGTAATAGCATAAATGCGATGAAACAACCTGCCTCAACACCGAGCACGTTACCACTTTGAACGGGCCAAGCGTGTTCATTCATTGCTTTGTTTGTGCTGATTGTTACCAGATAGCGTAATTTTGTGGGTTGTATATTCTAGAGATAATATACAAAGTAGATATCAAAAATAAAAAAATTAAAAAACTAAAATAAAAAAATAAAACATTAAATCCAAGTAATATTGTCATTATAATTATATGTTGTATATATAATTTCATAACTATTCTGAATTAAATAAAAACTTGAACTTACAGCAAATGAAAGCTCAAACGCTTTGCCTAAAGCATCGATTATATTTAAATTTGGTTCAGGTGGCATCGGTACAAATTTCTTCGCGGTTACCACAACTTTTCGTTTTTCGTGAGACATAGGCCTTGAAAAGAGAAATATCCATATAATATCCATATATATATACATATACATATACACATATACGTATACATACACACACACACGCATGCACGCACGCACGCACAGAGATTGATTGATTATTGCTATATTTCTAAAGCGCTCTGGGTAAAATTCCTCAAGCGCAGAGAGAGAGAGAGAAATATATGTATACTTTTGTCAATAATAATCTTTCTTAAATTGTTGGAATTATATAGGAAAAATCTTGCAATGTTACGAAAACTTACTGTCGCGTACTTACTTTCCTTTATTTTTATAATTTTTCATAGCAATGAAAAACGACACCGGATGAAGCTTACTTTGTGCTATGAGTTCTGTATTATTAAGAAGACTCGTTACTCTTTCGACTGCTGGCGCATCTAGCACATCTGACTGAAATATCTTGAGATTATGAATTCTTTGCAGATTATCCAGAAGAGTAGGAATATCCATTGACAATATCAATGAATTCCACACCTAAATACATAAAACATAATTCACTAATGATTAATAATTATCGATCAATAATACAAAAAACGTGAACGCATGCTTTTACCTCTTTGGATTTTAATAAATGTCCAGGTACATGATCTAATGTTAAATTGTATTCTTCCAGCAAAGAAGCAGCACGAACTTCATCTTCGCAATGTTTGAAATCTTCGACGTTTTGTATGTATTCCATAATTTCATTCACATTAGATATTATTTCAAGTTTTCCATTATCATTTTCCAATTGATTCTTAAGCTCGCCTAAGAGTTGTTCCGTAAACGTTCTAGTCTTTTCAATGCCGAGTATTATGTATTTCAGTAGTACTGTCTGTTCTATTAAATAATTAACTTTATAAAATTTTTTTATTATTATTCATATAAATATATAGTTACAAGTTATTAAAATAGAATTCAAACTAGAATTTAAGTTAACACTACACAAAAATACAAGAGTTATTACTTTTATAAATTATCTTAGTCAACGATGTTTAAGCATTTTTGCAGCTAGAATTATTGTAGAATCTATAATTATGCATAACTTATGTGTAAAAATGTGAAGAAAATATTACAAGATAAAATTTATACAAAACCTTTTTCAAAGAAAAAAGAAATGTATAAACCATAGAAAAATTGGATTTATATCCACAAACTCTGTAATTTTATATTTACCCGGACTATTGGGCACAGGATGAGACAACTTGATAATGTCTTTATGTTTCCAACCGTATTTACTTCTACATCTTGTGACGCATTTAGCCAAGTCCAATGACTCATGTGAGAGATACCAATTGTTAACAGCCTTTCTTAAGCCATGACCCCACCCTTGTGTAATATAATTAATCTCTTTTTCTCTGTTCAGTTTGGAAGCAAATCTAATAAACAGAATGAAGTTCTGGAGGGATGCACATATCTGTTTTATACTTTCGTATGCTGCATGACGTAATTTCTCACTTTTGGTTTGCCTGCAGCAAACAGCAAGAGCAAACACCAAAGTCTCTCTATGTGGAACTAAATTGCTCTCAAATGCCTACAAATATTCTGATTTCAATAACAGTTGTAATAGATATTTTTATATATTTGCACAATGTGCATTTACAACACTTACCGTTTTGATAATTTCAATTGGTGCCAATTGTTTTTCTTCATTTGCAGCAAGTTCCTCTATAGATGGAACATTCCTGACTAAAAAATAATTATGAGTAAACCAATATCCAGGCTGATAATTGCTATATTCCTTTCCAATGTACAAAAAACGTTTTAAGCGTGTTTCAGGCTCATCATCTGTAATCACTCTTTGTGCCATTTCTTGTAACCATTCTCTATGTCTAATTTCTCTGCGAGAGAGCTCGACCACTGAGCGATCTCGATGTTGCATCCACCCTCCCTCTTGTCTGTTAATGTGAAGTATAGGATCTGCCATTTTTCTAATACAGATTAAAAATATGACTGTTAAATGAGAAAAAAATTCTTTTACAGACAATTATAATAATTATTCAGATTTCAGAAAGTAAACTTAATACTTTTGCTTTTCTATAAATGTTCTTTTCCCTCTTGCTTTTGATTAAAAAACACAATTGTATACATATCTTAACATTTAAATATATATTACAGAAACACATAAAATAATATACAATAAAGTTTTAAATATAAAATAAATATAAAATATATACACATAATTGTAAATCAATAATTGTAATATAAATTAAATATAAATCATAATTGTAATGTAAATTAAATATAAATAACGTAAGTAAAAATTAACTGTAAATTTTGTGTTACAATTCACAATCAAGATGAATTTTATAATAAATAAAAACTATTTATTTACAATAAAACACTATATAATTCTATAAAAATTGTACTTGGAAATTTCTTAACTATTTCACTGAATACACATATAAAAGGTATTGTTTATATGTATGTATGTAATGTGCATGTCCTTTTGAGAAAACAAGTGATTTGATAGTGATAAAACTGTTTTCATAAGTTTGTGTATTTATTTACTTCAAATTTCGTCAACTTGAGGAAAGAACATTTTACATAGTCACGAATTCTGTTTACGGAATTATACAGATGACATTCGCTTCTGGGGTTTGTATAACACAGCATGCATATGCATACACACACCTTCACGTGTACATAGCAAGTACACACACACACATATATATACATTTTATATATATATATATATATATATATGAGCACGGATTCTTTTGTGAGGATAGCGCGTATCACCTGGTTACCGGATAAGGTAACGCAGATACGTGAAACATGGCAAACCAAACGCAAAACCATAGCAGTAACAAACGCGCTTATAAAATACACATTTCACTTTTGCTGTTCTCATCCAGCAGCAAGTTATTTACCTTGCGTCAATGTGGATCGGCGTATGGAACTATCGTCACCTATCGTGCACAAAGCAACAGAGAGAACGACGTTTACCACAACGTTGGACGACGTGTTACGATTTGCGAAAGCGCACTAGGGCGCATTGTCAACTGGTGCGACGCGTAGCGACGCTGACCTGTACTCTTTTCGTCACGGTGGTGCACAATGTCGACAGCAGATGGCGTCCGATATTAGTCAGATGCAGATGTAGCCACAGCCACTAGTCACTTGCTACAAATAATTATCAGCATCTACATGTTTTACTACAATCTAGCTCCGAAGACTAATCCACTAAAGCCTATAGGCCTAATCACACTAACAATTAACGATCGGATTGCAGTTGCGATTGGCGACTGGCGATTGACAATTATCCAATCACACGGCAGTCACA
>QVNV01014976.1:0-14412 GCA_014825455.1 Pseudomyrmex pallidus | reverse complement strand
CCCGAGAGATGGCGCCACCTACCCGATAGACGACAGCGGCCGAGTCGCCGAATCCAAGGTCACTCGCCTGTCCAGCATCCTCTTAAATGACATTGTTACATTTTGTTTTATAGATATGTGTTATGTACTTTTACATCTTATTTTCTATATTCAAATATAAAATACGTGTTTGACTTGTAAGAAAAGTAGAAATTCTGAAAATTAAAAATGTCTGAGTACGTTCTCCCCGTATAAATGTCACGAATGTATATGTGTGTGTGTGTGTGTGTGTGTGTGTGTTTTATCTCTTGAAATTTCAATACAGTAGTGATCTCTTGCGTATTATCCTGCAAGTAAACGACCGCGATCAGTGTTGCATTTCTAATAGTGACAACGGGTAGGCACGATACGCGGTAATTGACATTTCCAACTGAAAATTTCCAACGCAAATCTTTGATCGACAACTATCCGTTCGCATGTCGATACTGGGTTACTCACGGGCACGACCTCGTAAGCGTGTAAAACGCATAAGCGTCTCACTATTAAGGCCAAACCTTTCCGTCGTGGCGCCAATGTATGCGACGTCGACGGTTGTCTCGCATTTGTGATTAAACTCATTCTGCGTCGCGACGCAACGTCGACTTTCGGACGCCGCAACTAAAAGAAACAAGTTGTTGGATCTCCTGACAATTCCGATTTAAACTTGAGAAATACAATTTAGCGTAGTGCAGTTTCCGACATATCTAATTGTAATTGTATCTTTCTCTTAAATTTTAAATCCGCAAAAAATATATCTACAACAGAGAAATATATCTACTATTTTACTATAAATCTTAGTACATTTTTTACATTTATTAAGTAGATTTGTCTAATTTATTTAGTTAAATTCCGTGTAAAATTAAATATTTTTCAGTTTTTTGTGTTGTATTTTATAAGTAATCTATCGAGAGAGTTTGTTAGTTTAAGTTTACTGCTATATATTTTTCCGCGCCGTGTTCATTAAAAGCGGATTTGAGCTGCCTTCCGGGCATTTTCGGTTGAGGCTCAGTTCCGCGATTTGATGACGGAATATTTTGAAGCGTCACACAGATCGTCACACAGACTCTAAAATCTCCGATGCGAAATCCGGGCAAAGGCGCTACTATGCTACCTCAAAGAGTCAAGCGGCTTTATAAAAATAAAGCAAAAGATCGAGAAAAATCGGAGACTGCTTTGCGTTTCTCAAGTGTACTTTGGCTCTTAGCCAGTAATCCGCCACAAAACGGCTTAACCTTTTTGATATCAAAGGCGTGTACATGCGTCGAAAAGTCGATGGAGATCTATTACATCTTGCTAGCACTGTAAACAAATAAGAGCATGGAAGACGATTTGTACAATCTGCGAGAAAAAACCTTCTCAGTGTTTTTCACTCATTTTCATGTAAGTTTTGGTTTTTATGTCACGTTTAATACTGAAAAGAAGTAAAAAAACAGTGATAATTATTTTTTCTTTCAGTTATATGAAACACATTTTCAATAAAAATAGATGCATTTTTTCATTATTTCTTTGAAAACGAGTCTGGGAGAATTTTATGTCTGGAATAAAAAGCTCTGTTGCGAATAAGGTTTAATAATGCAAAGCTGCCTCGATATGTCAAAGAACGATGTTTTTATTTCAATTTAACAATACAGATATGCAAATCAAAAAGTTTTTCTCGACGCAAAAGTAGTATTTGCTTTGTACTCTTCAGATTTTCAAAGCTATCTGCGTTTTTCCGTCCTCTCTAACACGGACATTCCGCGAGTTGCAACTTGTTTTATTCATTCATTGTATCAAAACGCTTCTCTTTATAAAATATCCTTTGCTTCGTTTTGAGATACAAAATGCCTGCTTTTCACAAAACATTCTTTAGCATTTTTTTCAACGATAAAGAAAGAAGTAACATTTTCGTTAAAAACACATATCTTTCTCATCGAGTAAGCCAATTTATAGAATTTAATACATTTTTCAAATCCATACAGTTTTAACAAAATAAAATAAACGCTTTATCTTATCACATTTACATTAACTCTTATCAATATACGTGTGATTAAATATAAGACTTGAATCATCCCGTTCACACAAGAACACACCGCAAATGTAAGGGTCAACAGCACCAAGAAATGCGCGCGGTGTACATGTACTGCTGCATTATCGCGAAGACGAGCGTGCGTTTCACATGCTACTAGCGGGCCAATTGGAAGCCGAGCACTACACAGTGCAAGCTTTGTCTTACAATTAGCTCTTTTTCTCTCTCTCTCTATCTCTCTCTCTTTTTCTTTCTTTCTCGCCTTCCGCGTCGTTCTTTCGTGCACTTCCATCGTCGTCGGGATATACGGTGAGACGGATTCCTGAGAAGCGTCTGGCGTATCGTTGCGCTGACCTGGCTAGTGTCACGATATACAAGAAGCGATAAAAAGGGCCTCTTGTATCGAGGTGAATGTAAATGCTAAACTGTAAATTATTAAATGACGTGATTGCGACGCGCCGCGAACGCGGAAATACGAGAGAATTCGCGCGACCACGAAAAAGACGCGCATTTTTAACATCGCCGTTTTCTGGCAGCCTCGCGATAAATCATCACGACGAGGGAGGCGCGTTGTCAGCATTTCCATGCGAGCTAAGCGAGCAAATCGCACATTCATCATCGTCGTGAACGACGGCGACGACGACGACGAAGATCGAAAACGCGCGCATGAATTTGTGACAATCGTCTACCGTGCAAAATCAGTGATCGCTTAAGAGAGACTTGCTACATGGATTGCGTGTAGATAGTGAATAAGCACACTTACTCAAGCATTAGCGATGCATTAAAAGATAATGCGAATGTTACAGGCAAAATTTAAAATACCAATTAATGTATCTTAGATGACAATTCAGAATCGAGTTGTTTTGTTGATTCATGTTTCTGAATTATTTTTTGACGAAGATCTAATTAGTGATTCTCTAATATTTCGCATTTTAATTTTAAAAATTAAATGTTCAATTAATTAATGCGGATCACTAGGTATATTTCTGATAAGAATTTTGATAGGAATTTCTTTAATACTCTAATTAAAACACATGGTGCAAATCCAAAAGTTCCTTTCTTATAAAGAAGAAAATTCTGAGAGCAAGTACGGACTCTTCCGCAGATTATTTATACATTATTCTCACATAAATGAGTTAACATCACGTTGATGCACTTTTATCGAGTTGTCTTTGCCCCGACATTCCATGAAGATGAAATTGCTCGAAAAAGACTGTTTAATTCGTCTTTTTCAAACGACTCGTCGATTCTATCGGCGATTTGTCGTTATGCTATGCGCAAAACTCGTAAAGTTTTTCTCAAAGCGACGAAGAGATTTTTCCACGTTGTTTTGGTCGCACTACACAGATAACGCGACATCATTGGCGCGCTAATGAGTTCGAGAGGAAGCTCTTCCTTTCCGTGAATAGATGGAAGAGCTGCGTTTCAGCTGCGGGAAGTCGTCGCAGTTATATCCGTTTAGCTGTACGCGGCTTTTGTAGTTGTATTAGGATTTGTATTCATGTCGCTTTACCCACCCCTGACCGGATCTGCGCCGTCAGAATTTTCTCTGTTCAGTTCTGAGAGCCCGTGACTTTTTTTTTTTTTTGTCTTTCAGTAAGAAATTCTTCAATATGTCCGTAGCATATAAATTCGCCTAATCAACGTTTTTGAATGTCTTAATCTGTGATAGCAACTTCTTAAAAGACTGCGAGAAGAGAAATTTTATTATTCTTTGTCGACTTAATTTTTCAATATTGAAGATCTAAAATCTCTATTCAATTTCTAGAAAATTGTTTCAGAAACTGTACTGTTATGCAATGTCAAGAAGTTATAGATAAAAGTTTGTTCTTTAATAAGAATATATGAGATAGAAAGTGAGCTGTGTATATGCATAAAAAGATTTCTTTTTAATACTCGCTGCTCTTTCTTTGTTAGAAAGCAGCAATAATACTCTCGCTATAGATCCGCTGTAGGAGCGGAAAATTCTCGAAGACGGATCTATAGCGAGGGCCCTCTCCACGCCTTGATCAAGCACGATCAGGCACGATGCACGAGACTACATTTACTACATTTTTAGAAGTTTTTATCCAAGTCAGTTTTATTTCAATGTAGTTTTATATTTAAATTATAGCAAGGCTCTTTTCAATATCAATAATCATATTCGATTTATGATCAATGATGCGCTGTCTACTCTAGCAATAGTACTCGTTACAACTACGCGCCATTTCCGCGTCTGAAGCATTGGCCATAAAAACCACTTGAAGGCTCGGTTCCGTTCCTATTTATTCTCACAGTTCTACTTGTAATTTTTCTCACGCGCGGTCTATACGAGAAAGAGGAAGAAAGAGATGTACCGCGCGTGCCTGTACCTTTGCATTGTCGGCTAGCATGGGGAGACTGTTTACGTTTTCTTAAGAAAACGAACGAGAATTAAACTACTTTGGCAAAGCACACTTCGATTGATAAATTAGTTCCTTGACAAATCGAAAAGAAGTAATTACCAATATCCGATTTCCTCGAAAAACTAACTAATTTCAATCACCACAAAAATAGCAAAAATGCATTCAACTAGTACGCTTTATCAAGATGCTCTGAATCGATTCAATTCTTCCTCCTGTAATTACTGTAACACGGTGAAAACCATTTTAGACTTTCATTGGAGAAATATCACAATAGATCGATGTACACGTGTATTGACATCGGCGATTGCTTCACCCACTCGTAGTATATATCTTTCGAGATGTCTATCTCAATCGACCTAAAGCTATTCCCAGAACGTAGTTCGAGTTCTTATAGGTATGTCTCTTCTGGAGTTCAAAAAGAGAAGCGCTTGCAATTCAGCTTGATGCATCGATTCCATGAGACGATTCTATCTTTGATTTAAATCTCGCTCGACTCGTGGAAAATTGACTTGCGCGACTCAATGTCCGTCGGTGTTAAAAAACATATTTTAAAATGCATCTATCTAAAACTATTGCCGTGATTTTCATATCTTTTAGCAAAATTTACTGCATATATCAAATATGCATATATCGCAGACATGAAAAAAAATAGGCAATAATCATAAAAAGAATTGCGAATTAAATTTAAGAATTAATATTTTACATATTTTCTGATAAAATAAAATCTATCTATCTCTTTATATTTTTTTAGTCTAAAATAGAGTAAATTCAAAACATACGTACAATTTTAGAAATAACTACTATTTTTTAATTAATATTTTCAATTATTTATACGTAGTTATGCTAACATACATATTTTTATAAACATAAAAAGATTTAATAACTAAGAATCAGGTATTGTCGGTGTTTCCACGTTGCTATGCTACAGAAACGTCAAAACAAATGTTATCGATCACGAGAAGCAGTCAGTTTTGTTAACACGAGTTACACCGTGCAATGCCCTTTCATTGATCAAACAATATACACGATACATCTGTATTCACGATTTTTCGAGTTAAACAAGATAAAATTTCAGACATAGTGAATTAAAACTTTTCATTAGCACACTAATCTAACAATAAGATTAAGATCAATAGTAAAGTACCAAACTTTTGATTTTAATGTCTGTGCTTGGCGCACGCAAGCAGCTCTTATATATGTTATCACATAAACATTATCTATAAAACTTCATAAAAAAACTCAACACATACACACACATTATACGTTGATTTTTATATATGCAGGGTAACAAAAATTTAATTTTAATTTTGTTAAAAATGCAATATTGAATACAATTTTTGCTGGCAAACAATATTAAGCGTCAGAAGTCAAGTTATTTCTTTTTTTTATTTTTAAATAAAAAGACCTTTTTCTTTTTCTCCGTACACTGGCACGAAAAATCTTCGTTTATTCCAGTTCCCAATTACAGTCAAGAATGTACGTTGTAAAATTAAACGACGTTTCTCGGTATAAATCTTAAGACAATCTTGGCTCCATGCACGAATGCTGATTAAAATTTTTCTCGTGGTGTGGAATAATAACTCACGGCATATAAAAGATTTCTACTTTCTTCTTTTGTGGAGTAAACGATATAACACAAGAGCTAAGTCATCTGGATTTGTCCATCACGTTGAACAAATATTCTTGGGGAACCCTTTAAAGAAACATGTAAAATACGTAACTCTCCGTGACAGAAAATTCCGTTTCTCTCATAACATTCGTTTACTTTACCTCTGTTCTATTATCTAGAAAGTTTTCTGTCAGAAAGAGTATTTCCCGAGAAAATCATGCAGTTCATAAAAATACCACTTATAAATACCGATATATTTATGTGCTCCGTATATGTCAGAAAAAGTATCTCACTTATAATTTTCGATTAAAATATTTCTCACTCAAGATAAGTGAAAATGATAAAAATTTTTGTGGCTATTCCGAAAATAATACGATTGCGTCGACAGTGACAAATATAAGCACACAGAAACAATTAATATAACGTATACATATAATAATTAATATAATTATACACATTTAGTGTGCAGCAATGTAGACATTAAATAAAACTCTCGTTTTTCCGCTTAGAGCATTTTCACAGCGCGATACCGTAAAAAAATACTGACACATTCACCCGAGAGACTTCGTCCGCCCTCAGCGCTCAATTACATCGAGGATTTATTACGGGGAAGAGTATTTCGCAGCCAGAGCAAAAGTGGAACTGGCGCGCGCGGTCTGTCGGAGAGAAGAAGATTTGTTCAGCTAAATAATTGCATTGTGTTGCAGAGCGTCGCGACGCGAACAGCGGGACTTTTCTTTTGTCACTTTCTTATCCATAGGATGCCTATATTTAGAGTATTTTGAGAAAAAGAAAGTTCTCTGTGCACTCTAGTATTATTTTACTGTATTTTGGCAAGTAATTTGATACATCGACAACATTTTGCCTCAATCTTTTATTGTTCTGTTCGACTTGATAAAGTTTTCGATAGGTGCAATGCATGTATCAAAGTTATGCTATAGCTACACACTCACGTCAGCTCGATGCATCTTCCAGCGGTCGATTGCGTGCATTCTCCAACACCAAAAAGTCGTCGATACGATGGAGAAATGCGCTCCTTAGGACCGCAAGTTATTTTAAGAGAACTGGTTTGGTAGCTCTGCTATATTTACTTTTCTCCGGCACGCCAAAGTCATTGACAGAGTCCTCTGACTCGGACCTCACTTCCCTCGTTCTTTGCACTTGTCCCGAACCGTAGTAGTGAGCAACTCCGCATTCTATTATTCCTTTACAAAATATTGATTTTATTAACATCGCGATCGATATTGT
The DNA here is from genome assembly GCA_014825455.1 of Pseudomyrmex pallidus. Lineage (NCBI taxonomy): Eukaryota > Metazoa > Arthropoda > Insecta > Hymenoptera > Formicidae > Pseudomyrmex > Pseudomyrmex pallidus. Next base: position 7,145 of record QVNV01014976.1, on the reverse strand, counting down.
ACGCGCTATAAGAAAATTATTTTAAATATTCTAAAATTGTGCTATCTACTTTTGTTTTTAGTAATCCGGACATTTAACTTTATATGTAAACAGGTATTTCACTGTTTTTTTAAGAACTCATAAATATTTTGTAATATAAATAAAATAATACTGGTTTTTGTGCTTTTCTCACAAACTAAAATTATCATATGTTATTAAGAACACTTGAAATACGAATATATCATCTTGCAAACAATAGTTTGAATTCACCGTAAAACGATCGTTTGCGCAAATTCTGGTGCAGAAATACGATGACGCGCGCTACCGTAAGGAGAACAATTTAAATCGTCGCTGACAGGTTTCCCCTTAGAATTCAACGATTTGTTCTCACATACAACTCGTGAACCGAATAGAAATCTCGTGCTGCACTCGAAATTAAATTGTTTCTGGCAATAACATAACACGATCTTAACCGTTTCGCACGTGGCTTTTATTGAACGCCAATTCGGTTTCAAGAAAGATTGTCTCGACCATTTCCAACCACTTAGGTATGTTATATCGATTATATCGATACAACGCATTCATTTAAGATAAAATCTTTAAACGTATTTGCTACAATAATATTTCCAGAGTTTTGAATCATGTTTCCACACTTTTATTAAATGAAATTGCATAAATTTAAAATTAAATCTATATTTGTAAAATCACTTGTGTGTATTAATTAAAAAAAATAAAAATACTTAGAAATTAAAACTAAAATCAATAATATATTTCGAAACCATAACGACGCGACATCTAAATGTGCGCAAAAAACTATGAGGAGAATATCTCATTTACGATCTAGTGCAACTGCAAGTTTCCACCGAAAACAATGGCGGAACTTCTGACGGCTGTGCTGAATGCATTCTCTGATGCATTTTGCTCGAGGGAACACCGTATTATTATTCGTTTGCATGTGTGTCGAGTGTGATGGGGCGCCGTTGTAAAGTGAATGAATCGAGTTGCGAGGATGCTCGATTGCAACGGATATTCCGGACGAATTAGATGGACAGGCGATGTAACAGTTGAAAGAACCGAACATTATTTTTAATGCACTGTAAAACTGCGCTAACACATAAGTGTTTTGCGGTGAGCAAAGATTTTAAATAACATTTCGAGAAATGTTTCCTAAAATCTTGAGCATCAAATTACCATTTGTTACGAGTAATCATCAATGAAATGATTAAGTGATCTCACGCGATGTGATATAAAACAAGAAAAGAAGATCGGCAATCAAATAGATATATCGATAGTACTGATAAGCTTTTGATTGCATGGGAGAGAAGAGAAGGAATTAGTGCAAAGGGGTTATCGCGAGACAAAAAAGAAACACGAGTGGAAGCAAAGTGCATTATCAACTCGACGCGAGCTTGAAGCTGCAAAACATTTCGCTAATACCCGGTCATGTATATATGATTTGTACGTTTTTCTCTATCACCAAAACTCAATTCTCGCGGGAGAAGAGACAAATAATTATTGAATTATCCGGAGCGATTCCAACGAGATACATATTAAAAAGATATTTTGTTGTCTGTTTGATTGCCTTAAACTCCGACTACTATTGATACATGTAAAAAGAAGTTGAGAAAAGAAAATACACAAAAAGATTTCTCTTTTCTGTCGAAATTTATGTTGCGAACAATCGATTAATCGAAGACGATTTTATCGCGAGTGGAAAGCGATTACGTTAGAATATTTTAAACGGGATTTCTATGGACTCTCGGATAACTCGAAAACACAATAAAGTATTATTGAAACTTGTTTGCTACTTTTCGAAAGTTAACTCCGCAAATGTGTCTCGAGGAAAGTATAACGACAAACGAGAAGAACACATTGTAGTTGTGGAAAAGTCATTGAAAGTAACGTTGCGCGCGCTAAGGGTTTAACAGAGCGAGAACGAAAGCAAACACGAAGTCAAAAAGATGCTCTATTACGCTGTTAGTGGAATTAGCGGGGACGCAGAGTGCGCATCGTGGAAGAGAAGCCTCGCGCGCGCTAAGAGGAAGTATAATAATTGGATGTCAACACCGACAAGTGGTGCGCTGAACATTCGCGTATGTACGTCTCGTTGACATGCCATTCCATCCATTTCAGGCCGTCGTCTCACCCTTTCTTTGTTTCTTTCTCCTTCTCGTTCGCGCAATCCTCGTCTTTACTCTTTTTTTTCTCTTTGTACAGGGATCCAGCTGCACGTATAAGTAAAATAAGGTTCCTTCCTGGCTGCTCTAACCGCTCTAACGTACTAGAGACGCGTCCCAAAGTGCGGATTCAAAAAGAGAAAAGAGACGTCTTGGCGGAGCCACGCGGAATTACGTCGCGTCGTTTGAATCATTTATTTCGCGTCTGGTCTCGCATGACCTCGAAGAAACGACAGATCGAGATAAATGACTATTAAGGATAAAACGGCTCAAACTTGAGCCTAACGTCAAGAGATCCGATTAAAGAAGTTGTAATTAATACGGTATCTTCGATACATCTACTTAAATACAAGGCTAGTTGATTCTCTCTCTCTCTCATGAATCTTATTAAAACTTCTCATTATTGATGCGATTATAATATAATTTAGATCGAGAAATTATCACTGTCTTGTTTGCTAATTTTCTTACAAATCGCGAGGACTTATCATAAAAGTGCAATTATTTATGTAAAAACAAAATAATATAGTCAAAACAAGTTTTCCAATGAGTAAAAAGAAAAAAATTGATAAAAGAAACTACAACACAACATCGACAGAGTGCATTTCGTTCATCCACGTTATTTTCAGTCATTCCGTTCTCGAACAACTGTCTCGATCTCTGACAGAATAAACGTTTCTGTACAATGCACGGAACCTGACGTGGCCTTGTGACCGTTTGTCCTAGAATCGCGGCGTGTTCTTCCGCGCGTCTTGCTGTCTCGGTTCTCGGCAGTTCGGTTTCATCTGCTATGTATGTATGTGTCTACATGTGCGCAACATGTCGTATTAATTGGAAAATGATGTGAACTTGCCATTTAAAGATGTGGCACTTAACTACTTATCATATGTTACGGCGTCTTATTTGAATTTCTTTGGTCGTGCAAGTTTGATCGCGTTTGAAATGAGTATCTTTCATAATAAATGAGAACGCGAAATATCAAAACATATAATTGCGAGATTATAGATGTATATAATCGTTACAATATGTATATGTATTTAATTATATGTATCCGAGATTGCATTTTGAATTAGCAGTTGCTAACGTAATGGTACAACTACATAGTCGCATCACCAACCTAAATCAACAGATACAGACACCAATCGCCAAGGCTTCACCAAAGCATCTATTAACGATGTTCTACTCCAATTGCTTTAATTGCTAATTTGTATCGTGTCTCGAATTCTTCCTCACGATTTACGGAAATACAATAAAAGTTCGATTTACTAGTGTGAAAATATATAATTGTTCTAGCGCATTTCAAAATAAGATTCGCCCAAATCTATAAGATGATCGCAAAACTTCTTCTCGTATAAACAATTAATTTGTAGCTGAAAAGGACACACATTTTCTCAATATAAATATTAATCAAGCAATATCCGATAATACGAAAACTGGTTCATAAATCAGCAACACATTCCTCGCTCAAGTACGCAAGATATCATTATCGTAAGATAAAGCAAAATAAAAATGAATAAATAAACAGATAACCGAGATTTTCTCGAAGATGTGATTTTCTGATACTTTGTGATAAAAGTGACAATAACATAGTTACCGGTTTAATATCTCGTTACGGAGAATGTCGATTTGTTCTCTTGCGCTATATATGTGCATGATTACATGTACCGCTTGTTGATCAAAGTTACAGTTATAAGTACTATAATAATTTAAGCCACCTGTTTGATAATGCAGTTCATGATTGTAGAAAAATTTTAACGATTAACTTTTATGCTACGCCAACGATGTTAGTGTTTTTGTAACTTTGTTAAAAAATAATTTTGCAAAAAAATATTCTAACAATCTTTTTACAATTCAACATACATCAGTTTATCGCTAGTATATATCCCGCGCTTCTTACGCAGTTAGAACGAGAAGACACGAGAGAAGAACCGGAGATGTTGGCCGCGCGAGCCTATAAATTATGGGAAGGGATCGTGCACCGCGTAGTACCTTACATGGAGCACCCATGGCATTCACAGGTATGCAAGGTATCTCTGGCAGCGAGCGAGGGACCAAGTTGACGCGATAAAGCTCGAACTCGGCCAAGTTACCCGGCTATGTTACGTACGGTAAGAAGGTGCCGGTATACGCCCTTCATGTTACGGGGTTCAGCACGGTCGCCAAGTGGTCAATAACTAAGGACCGGTATACACCTACCTATACTATAGCTGAGGTTTATAGAGGACGAACGAGCGGATAGACGTACGTATACGCTCGTGGTACAGGCGGAACGAAGCGTCTATGTACGTGTATACTTACACACATGTGCATATACCGAGACGGCATGCGGCGAGCGGGCATCGGAGGTAAGGGAAAAGAGCAGTTTCATGCCGAGTGTGAGTAGTCGTCGAGCCTTAGGATCGTGCGGAGCTCCAGCTCGGTTCTCAGGCACGTCGCGACCGAAGAACCAGCCAGAGCTGCTAGGCTTCTCCAACACATTCCACCGGTTTATCCCGGATCCCGGGACCTCTCCTCCAAACCGGATTCCGAAATACCTGTCCGCAGCCATTCACGCGGTTCTAGCGCTGCTCCGAAACGCGTGTTACTCTCGGAGAATCTCGCCGTTCTGGCGAGATCGATTGTGCGTCGATCAAACGCTGTGAAATCGTCTGAACGAAATCCGCACCAATCTGAAATCGATCCAATATGAGTCGTTTCAAACTGCTACGAGCTTCATTCTTTCTCGCGAGAAAATCTCGCAGTGGACTCCGAAAATGCGTGTTATTCAACGAGGAATTCCGTCGTTTTAAGTGTGCTAGCTAAACGTCACGAACTTGAAACGTCGACGGTGGTATTGCATTCCGATCTGGATTGACCTGGAATCTATCCAACTTCCCCTAGTACAAAACTGTAGCATTGTATTCATTTTGTTGTCTTCCACAAGAAGATCAGACATCGCACCGATTGTGTACTGCAAAGATACGTACTTCTCTGTACGTCAATTAACCGCTATCATCTGAATCGACCTGGAACCGTTCCAGCAAAACGCAATGTGTACACTGTACATCTACGCTGTTGTGCGAAACTCAAACAACATCGCAGAGACATCGTGCATTAAGGAAGAATATCATTGCGATTCAAGAAACGCGTGTCGTCCGAGAAATTCTGCCATTTTACCGCATCGAATGAACCGCGATTTTACGCGTTATTGCCGGGATCAATTCAACAAAACTTTTATCAAAGAGAAACATATCGTATGTTTGGCGTTGTGAGATAATCAAACATCCGTTCTGCGGAAGACCGCATTATTCGACGAATCGTGATATTCATCGCTCGGATTAAACGTTACGCTAATTCTGTGAGTCAACGGATGGATTAACATTCGAAAACCGAATGCGAGCTTCGCTACATCCGCTCCCAACAAATACCAGATTTCCGTTGTACATGTTTCATTATACTACCACATCTTGCTTTTGCGAGACCGTCGAATGTTCTGTTAATTTTGTGCTACCGAGATGTCCGCAATTGCGTATTATGGAATTAACTCAATTGAACAAAAATTTCGCGGTACTTGCGAAATGAAAATCACGTATCGTTTGCAAAATGCGGATGTAGCAATATCTTGATTGAACGGATCGCTGCTTTCTCACTTGTAGCGATTTCCAAAAAATTTTCAAGATTGCTTTGTACTTTCAATCACAATTTCTATGTATGTTTAACAATCATTTTTAAACTGTGATAACAATATATAAGATTACATTCTTTACGTCATACAGTTCGCGAGATACACCACAATCTAACGGCTTGATATGTGTGTGTGTATATAATATATTATTTCTCGTACATTTTCGAATATTGTAGTTATTTCTATCTGTAGTATATATAGTTTCTTAAAGTTCGCGACACGCTTGCATCTTGTCGTTGAAATTCTTGAGAACTTTCGCAGACGAGAAATGAATATGCTGCCGTTAGGATGCTACGCGCGTTTGTCTCGACAGACGGTATTATTATTTGCAAAGGTTCCTGACCCCCTGTGTGCTAGTGGTCTGTTCGAGCGCTAAGAGGCGCCGAAAGCCGACAAATAAATCTTCGACGCAGACTTTTGACCTGACATGTGTGTTTCCACTAGCACGCAGCTGGTGTCTTCGTACTGTTACACCACAAACGGAACGCATCCCGTAACGTTTTACGAAACACTCTGAAAGGATGTAAAGGAGAAAGGAGCAAATCCTACGCCAAGTGCACTCGGATTAAAAGCACGATGAACAGCAAGTGAAGAAACGACACGGTGTCATTAGTATTAATGTTCGAAAGTGTTCCGGTTCAGTTATACTTGCTCCAATTTTTTACGAGATGATTATTTCTCCCTTTCGTTTGAAATACGTGAACAAATATTTTTAACGAAAACAACTTTTCGAAATGCGTGTGCGAAATTATTTCGAGTATAAATACGCGCATTGGATTATCAAAATATCATTGAAGAACGTTATAGAGAAGAAAAGCTTCTTCTGCGAAGACTGAATTTACGGAGTTGCGTGCAGCGACATAATCACCTGGTTTCTGTACCGTGAAGCGACACGACAAAAACATGCGTGAGTAACACAGTGGAAAATAAAAATATTAAAAAACTTAGCGCACCTATACTGGTCAAACACGTTAAACAACTAAAAATAGAAGACGCAGCGCACAGACACAAGCATACACATTTATTGTTAGTAGACACAGGTTGAAAATTAAATCAGACTTTACACGTCGAGGCACTTTAGCGATTAATCGATTCGACCGAGAATTTTGTAGAAAAATCATTTTCGAGATCATTTCGCTGATCATGTTGCGCATATACGTACGTACGTACCTAACTAATCTAAAGGAAGAACTGACCGGCCCAGTGGTCTCGCGGCTTGAGTGCCAGGCATGCGAATGAGAGGTCCCGAGTTCGAATCCACACCGTTGCATTTTTCCGGTTGGATGGGCCGGTCTCTTTCAAGTCGATTTTTATCGATTGAAAAGAGA
>QVNV01014975.1:0-20862 GCA_014825455.1 Pseudomyrmex pallidus | reverse complement strand
TCATAGCGGCGATAGTAATTACGTTCAATTAACTGACCGTGCAGCGCGCACGTAATATCGCACAATGCACATTCATCCGCGTAAACGAGTAGCGGGAGTGTCCTTGTCTCTCGACTACGGTATCGTGCGTCAGCAATCTGTGACAATGGCCTGAATTGATACTCAAGCAAGTATTTGGTCGTAAAATATTTACGCGCTCGTTACGAGCGCACGCGCACGCGTTGCTTGATGTTGTATTATCAGCGTTTACTACTAAAGTTTGTCAATATATGATCGACGGTGCGATAGAAAATATATTGCTCCTTAAAGACAAGATTGCGCTATTTCGCTTTATTATTAATCAGGTTATAGGTCACTATTTCGCAAAAAACAGTAAAGCAAAAAAAATTATAAGATATAAAACAAGCAATTACGAAGTACGATAGTTTAGGTTTTTTTTTTTATAAATTTTATTACGCGCACTTTTAGGGTTAACTGAATGCGCGAAGTCACGCGCAAAGTTCGGTCTTCGACGCGAAATAACAGCTTTACGACTGGTCCTCCGTTCCCCTCGTTCGAAATGAACTTTCGAGAGTAATGCGTGGTGAGAGAAGTTTTCGGAGTTATGTGTGTTGCTTCCCGACCGCAGGTGTTGATGGCGCCCGCAAGCAGCTCAGTTGCTCGCAGCTCGAATATTTCATGAACTCGAGCGAGTCCTTCGTCGCTCGGTTCGTATGATTCATTCACGAAGGCGCGCCTCAGAACTCGACAGAAGGGGCGATTACCACATTAAAAGTGATTACGAGGCTTTCCCGCTCGGTATATGAATTCCCAGTATTCTTATAGTGCGATAAATTATTTAGTATTTTTGTGCTTTTCTTCTTTTTTTTTTCTCGCACGACGCGTAAACACGTGTGACACGTCGCTTGAGAATAGACGACAAAGTTTGGTCGGCGGTTTCTTCGACGACGAGTCTCATGCATGATTCACGCGGCCAAAGTATATCGTCTTTGTTAACAAATACTCGAACCGCGGGAACTATCTCGACTTCAGACTATCTCTCCGAGATGGAGAGAGACGGGCCGCTCCCGAGGGAGCAAATCATGGGGAACTTGTAATCCGGACGGTAAGGCGAAATATTCTCCGGACACACACCAGCGTGTCGAGGGGCGGAACAACCGTTGTAGGTAGGTGGATAGAACGCGACACGGTCTAGAGGGACTTGGAACTCTCTAAATCCACAAACGCTGGTTGAAGATAATTACGTATTCGTTATGCGTAATGCGATGAGCAAGAGTTTGCATTGCGAAATATCGTTCGCGCGTTAACGCATATCAAACCGCGCAATCAACGCGTTATCGAACGTGTTTTGAAAACTAGAATTAATATCCGTGAATTTGTTTAACTACGTTTTCACGTTAAAGTGTCGGATTAATGCAAACATATATACGATGCGGGAGAAGATCTCGTTAATACTGTTATCGTACGTTTGCAGCGAACGGGAATAGGGTATTTCATTCACAGCCCAGGCAACGTCCGTTTTCCCCGAACCAGAATCCCGATCGTAAACTTGCATTGGTTTCGTGCATCTGCATGCATCTGCGCGCATTCATGCAATTCACAGTATACTGATTCAACATTGGTAACCTTTAGCATAAGCGTGCGAAACTAGCGTCGATGCTGAATTAGCACCTCGAACGTCATGACGTGTATTGTTTCAGCACAAGCTGCAGTTTCATTGCATTGCCTCTGCAAATACCTATTTGACGCACTTCCTGTTTGATCAATAGTAACGAGGCAGGCATATCTGTCTAAACTGAATTTATATACGACGCCTCACAAACGTGTGTGTGTGTGTGTGTCGTGTGGATAATCAAAATTACGCAAATATTTTCCCGCTTGCTCGCAATCGTGTTATTATTTTCGCATCTGTGCCAGTTTGCAAATTGGCGAAACAATTTCACCAAGATTGAATTTCAAAATGATTTATTTTGATATGATATCGAACGAAATAAATTGCACGTTGCGCGCGTTGTACATTCCGATTTATATACGTATGTCGCTTGCGGTCAATTTTCGAACATCATATTTCTGTTACTGCGACAAAATTGCAAACACGCAACGCAAATCCGCAGAGCGGCGGATTGCGCCTTACGTATCAAGAGACACGGTACTACTATACTAAGTAGCGTTTTGAGCAGAAATAAGATTTTTCTATGTAAACATCATAATATCGCATATCGAGATATATCGCATATCGATATATCAAACTATTTTTTGTTTTTAATTGCCGATTCCGCTGGAAACAAAATACAAACTTATATATTTACGTCTGTCTTTTAATCAGTTTGCTTACATTTAGTAAAATTTATAGTAGCGAACTTGGAACACATTCTTCTTCTCTTTCTCTCTCTCTCTCTCTTTCTCTGTCTCTCTGTCTTTGTCTCTCTGACAATATAATCTCGGGATTTACGAGTGTTTTTCTCGCCTCAGTTGTTTACGATGTTAATTCGTCGCTAAATTGCAGTCACGATGTTCTTAGCCAACCGAAAGTGCAACAGATATTTTATAACAGATTACCGCATGAAAACGTGTAACCCCCATTCCACATATGACGCACGCGAGATGAAGAAAAATATGTCCCGCGCGTACAAAAAGGGAGATGATTTAAGACGTTCTTTTTATCGCTTCGTTCGAAGCGAACTAATTCCAGCGAGAAAAGGAATGGTTTAGATCCCGACTGGTTTTTATTGAAACGTTTCGGCGCGCTCTCTTTCCTGTTTCCGGCGTGCAATCTTTTCTCGAAGGGATGATCAGGCGAACAGCGTAACGGGCCAGTTTAATTTATTTGTCGTCATTATTACGTCGTGATTAAACTCCGTCGAGCCGATTGTTCCGAGAGAGCCCCGCCCCGCGACGGGGGGTCTAACTTTCGGTTTAATTAAAAAAACGTGATCACTGTTTTCAGAGATCCCTCACGCTTCCCTCTCATCTCCTCCTCCCTCCCGCCTGTCTTCTCGCCGGCCATCGGCAAAATCCTTTCGGAGTGCGCTCGCCGACGTTCCTAGTAGTAATCAAGTGGAAATGTTTTTCAGCCGATACGCTCGGTGCGGATATTATCGGACTGAGAGAGAGATAGAGAAAGAAAGAGAAGGCTCTTTTACTTTTAGCAGATTGTTACCACTTCTCACCTACTTTATATCCAGGAAAATTAGATAATAAATAGGATAAAAAATTAAATTGGAATAATGAAAGAAGGTAGGGATGAGAAAAATATATTATGCACGGTTCTCAGATGAAAAATTACTGTTCGGAATTTATCAAGTTTTGCATGTTAATTACAAAAAACTAACGTGTTGATGTATGATGCGAACAAGTAAGCTTGCTCATTTACGCTGAATAATTAAAGCAGCCATTTTTGATCATAAATTATAATTTTCGCGATGGAAATTACCTCTTCCCTTGCTCTCGGTAAATAGTTTACCTGGTCAGCAAATTAGCGGGAACACGTTAGTATTTGATCGCGTACGGCCGGGAAAGAGCCGTCGTTCGTGCCTCGCGTGTGTCGTCGGGAAGTATATATTTCACTGTCAAGCAAACCGGGATCGCTAACAAGGTAACCGCAATCTACCTAACCGGTACAGCACCCAATTAGCAATGACCCGAGAGCTAATTCCAATTCTAGAAACCCTTTAAAACTATGGAATTAGTTCGTTCTCTCGCGCGGATACCGGTTTTCCGTCGAGTTAACTGGATTCTCTCGCGTGGCGATAATTCGTTTTTCATTCCGCAGAAACGAAGACGCGTCGTTAAGACAAATTGCGATCAGCTATTGTTCGCCGATATCGAAGAGAGCTCAAAATCAATCCTAGTAACCCCGCGACCTATGGTAGTTAGGACAGATACGATCTGAATAGGAGCTTCATATCCGCAAAGGGGGTCGTTATACGCAAAGGGAGTCGCAGGATCTCTGTGTATATACAGCCGCGTAATACTGCGTGATGTATGAATTTAATTAAGTAATTATACAGAGAGAGAGAGAGAGAAAGAAAGAGAGAGAGAGAGGGAGGAGGGGAAAGGGAGAGAGAGAGATGCCGTCTACATTAATCACCACCCCATCGCTACGCATCCGTCTTCTCTTTCTTTGTCGCCCCTCCGACATCTCCTCGCGGAGTTCCGCCGGATTTCACGTTGCCGCAGAATTTCTAGGCTGCGGTAACATCCCGAAAAGTTCCTCGCTTTTAGCCAACCACCCCCTCAACCGTCCGTCTTAACAATGTCTCGTGCGCTTTTTAGTCGCAATTAGCGGCCGGTAATTAGTCATCATGCTGAAACTGTAATTTCTTCATCCCATAAATTGGTGTTGTCTCTTCCGTACTCTTCGTGCTTTATTGAAGACGAAGATGGCGAGAGGTTTGCGCACATGTTTTCGGTAACTTTAAATAATAATAACTTTAAATTGTGATAAATTGTAAATGAAATGTTAACCAGGTACACAACTAATGTTTTTTTTCGGACATGCTTGTCTTTTTATCAGAGCAAGTAAGTTTCGTATAATACAATTCGCTATTGGAAACCGTATTCCGCGACGGTATATAACATCTAGTCGGTATAATACCCTCTCGCGGCATTTGAATCAATTATTGCCTTGAGGCAGCCGATCCCGTATTAGAAACGGCGAGTCCGGCGCAAAGTGAATTAATTAAGTGTCCGTATAGATACGCACTAAGGCTCGGGACCTATCGTATACGTCCGAGGCTCCGGGGCATTCGAGGACGTATTAGGACACATTGATGACGAGATCCGGGGGATCCGACCGCTGAATCCCCCGAATCTGCGCGTCTCCCTCTGACGACGAACCGGTCCGACCATGATCGAGTGCGATCGTCCGATTGTGCGGCTTAATTGTTACCGCCGCCGGTGCCGTGTCGTGGGCCGAAATTGCTTCGCCGATAACGCGGTTATCGCCAAGGACGCGATTATCCTCGGCATGCCTGGCGCGAACATGCAGGACATTCCCGTGTAGTCTTCAACGAAGGGATCGCCGCTTCCCCTCGTCGACTCTCTTGTAACTGCTATCTTGTAACTGTAATAGCGTCCACAGATGATACTCTGTTTTGCATAATAATTCTGACGAGTTAAAAATTAAATAACGCGCACACGAGCTTGTCTTTCGGGGACGAATGTGATCGCGAGATTTAATGTGAACGCCCGAGGCAAACATAAATAGGGATTTTCGATATGCGCGCGATGCGTGTTTGGAGGATCGGGAAAATTCGCGCTAACTGTCGGTTCAAGAGGGACACGTGATCGAAACCAGTGGCTGCGGCTCACCGCAGCCTCGGTGTTAGGCGTTCAATGTTGCGGCGGCGTTTCGAAAAGCTTCGGGACGGCGTGGCGTCGTTAGTTCGATCCCGCGTGTTGCTGCGGATTTGTACGTCAAAATTCACCGTTTAGACAGATCGGCACGTCTCGTTAATTATGCACGTATGCGCGCGTGATGCGTGTCGAACCTGGGAGACGGATTGTCCGCGATCGCGCTGGGGAGAGCTTTAAAGTCGGCGGGGAGAAGCGAAGGGTGACGCGGAGAAATCAATGCTCGTTGGTGCGTTCATTTCGACGAGATCGTGTTTTCCCCTCGTGCGTCGGTTTGACGAAATTCGCTTTGTTTCAAAACGCGTTAAAAATCTTAATTGACTGCGTGCAAATATCTCGGATTTTTTTTTTTTTATAAGAGAAAACACGAGATAAATATAATTATGTCATTCATAGATTTTTTTTTTTTTAATCGCGTTACTTTCAGGGGCGATTCGAATTTGACGCATAATATATTATAATGCGCGATGACAATGGCACTTAATATTCTCTACGAGGCGTCGTCATCTGCCCGTGACAACCGTAAAGCTTAAAAAAAAAAAAGAAAAAAAATGTCACTCATTCGCGCATAATCCTCGAGAAATCTCTTCGTTATTTTCCGGTCTGTAGCAAACGTTTATCACACTTACCGATCTCAAATTGGTCCCATATAAATCGGCCGGGTGGAAAATATCGCCGTAATCCTACCGCGCGCGTAACGTAAACTCCCTCCCGAAAATCATCTGTGAAGCGACTAAACACAGATTAAACGATATCGGAAACATCTACGCACAGTATTCAATATTCCGCTAAACTGCAATATCGTTGATTGAGATGGATGATTGTTAATTGCTAAACAATGATATTCGACTGGATTTCCGAAAACACGAGGAGAAATACACCGTCAATCAAATCGCAGCCGGAATTTACCAGAGCTTCCGGCATCAATCGTCAGGCAGAATTGCGCGATCGCGGGAGTTGCGCATCGGGAATATTCAAGTAGCAACAAACATCACATGATCGCGCAAATCCCTTGTGGAATTCTCGACGCGCGTCATTTTCGTAATTAGGTCGTGTAACCGACACACACACATACGTGCTTACGTATGAAAATGTCTATATTCTTCAATGATGTTTTATTTTATAGAAACAAAATCATTGAAATGTAAAAATACTTAATTTGTTTATTGCAGCACATAAAAATATTTGATGTTCTTTTTTTAAATTATAAAAATTATTACAGAGAGTATTTTTATATGTGATTTATTTGTCTTTAATCTTGGAATTTAAAATATTGAAGAGCGATAAAGTCGCTCTAAACGACGCAACACGAGTTTCACCGCGCGCATTAAAACTGGCTTAGCCGGTTGGTTGAGAAATAATCTTTCACCGAGCGAGAAAAGAGACTGGAGAAGAGATACTCAGTCAGATAACAGTCAACTGTCGTTAACGCGGGGCACCCTCGTTTTAATCCAGATCAACGTCGGCTAATGTTGCCGGAAACGAAGCGCGTCAAATGTACCGCGAGTTATTAACGAGGTTGGCTTCCTTAGAACGAGGTTTGTGTTTTCCACGTGCCGCGGCCTCGAAGGGGTTAGTCCTTGTGCTCGTTGAAGCGCGAAGACGCGATAGCGCGGGAAGGAAGGGGTCGTTCCGTGTCTCTGGTAACATCGCCGCGTTTCAGAAGAAAAGCGCCTTTTCTTGCGACGACGCAACGTCGATTCTATCGCGAGTCGGCGCGCGATATCTTCGAACGAGAAAGGGAAGAGGAGGGATCGTTAGTAATTTGCTTCGGAACGCAACGACGGGGCAGTACAGACGCCCTTAATCCATTCGCTATTTAGACGTATCTGCGAAGTGTACTATATATATATATATATATACGCGGATGCACGACAGATTTCGTGGAACTTACATTAGCTAATGTACACATCATCTAGTGCTGCCGTAACTTTATACCATCGTCGGTTAATTAGAAACGCGCTGAGTCGTGCGACAGAAAATGCTGCGCTGCCACCCGCGCTCGTTGTTTCTGCTCGCATCGGATCGCGAGTTTCCGCTTCTCCGGGAGAATGGAAAAAAAAATCATGCTTCGGCTGTTGCGCGCCGAGATAGGCCTGCGTGTGTGACATTTGACGACGCATTGTTCCGGGCCCAGACGAGCGAAACGTGAGAGCGCGAATTCGTTTAGACCGCTGCTCGTCTCCGACCGATCCGACGACGAGAGTGTAGTGCGAATAGGTGAGATTTTAATAAACCGGAAGCTCATTGTTGCGAGTGTTGAAGCGTCGCGGGCACGCATAAAAGCCTCGCTGGGGGGGAAAAAAAAAGGAGAGGAACGGGATGTGTCGGCGAGCGCTACGAGCGAAGAAGCGGGTGAAGAACGAGCGCGGTGAGAATCTCAGCCTTGGAGGGCTTGCATTGTTGTCGCGCTAGTGATTACGACTAGCATCTGTATCCCTTCTTGTATTTATACGGCTAGTCTTCGTGACGTGAGTCTTCTCAGAATGAGACTCTGACACGCGGCTTCGGATTGTTATTCTTACTGACATTCATTAGTCGTTTCTTTCTTCCAACGTACCTCACGTTGCGCTTCAGATTTAAAAAAAAACAAAAAAAAACTAAATAATAATTCAGAAACACGATGCGCGCGCATTACGCTGTATATTAAATTTAACTAAAGAAAGTAAATATATTTATTCTGATTATTTGAAACTAAAACAGTTAGCATTAACGGAATTTCCGACTACACACGTAGGAACTGAATGGCAGACTTGTTACTGAAAAGCGAAAAGCTTCGATTTAAAACGCTCTGAGATAAAGAGGGTCGAGAGTCGTCGTCGAGCTCCGTTTAACAAGAAACAAGGGTGGTCGAGAACGGTGCCGGTTCTCAGAGACAGAGAGAAAGTCCTCTAAGACGACTTAGGAGCCAGAACGCTTTCGCCGTGACGACGGTGGCGCGCCTTTTCCGAAAACTCCTTCCGAAGGGGCTCTATGATGTTGCTGCAACCTCGGAGAGAAGTGAGAGAGAGAGAGAGAGTCCTAAGGAGGAACTTCTAAAATCAATTAGCAGCCCCTTAGGCGATGGGGTTCCCGTTCCCGCGTACACGGGAGGACCCTTTCCATCATAGGATAAGGGTTGATAAGGAGGGGTCGACGTTTATCCCAATAGAGGAACCGGTGGAACAATCACGGAGCTTCTATGCGTGTTACCAAAGGGGTTTGGGCTGACTCTGTGTGTGCGTACGTTCCAGGTAACTGCGACGCGCTTGCACTGATTTCGGCACAACCCTTCCGCGCTGTTTGCAACTTCTCACGGCCTACAACGCGCCAGATTATCCCGCGAGGATAACTTAAACCACTTAGTGCCAGTAATTTTTGAACACCACGCACTGCGAGGTGAATCTCCAAGATCGATTTACTATTGTAGTATATATATACTTGACAATTTCAAACATTAACGAGACACACATTAGCGAAATCATTAGATGAAACTCGTGCTTCAAAATAAACACAAACTCACGCAGTTTCTGAATGTACATCTCTGTTTAATTAAGGAAAAACCTTGAGCTTAACTGCAATCTGTTATTCAGTAATTGCGAAAGGTATAAAGAAATAAATTGTAAACAATCGTTAAATGATCGTTTTGCCACGAAACCGTCCGATTGCCAGGAAGAATTAATTATTTTTGCATCGGGGGAGCCATTTTCACGGCCGTAAAGTTTCATTGCGGGGAAGCCGCGCGCGTTTCATTTCGAGTGCTGTTTAAACTTTTACCCAGAGGGATGCTTCGGACTGACGAGAGAGAGAGAGAGAGAGAGAAAGAGAGAGTTACGTTAAAGCAGCCTCGCGTCCTTCCTCTTCCTGGTAGAAGTTTAACGACTTTCCGTTTAACACGTGCACTCGAAGTTGCGCGTCGAACAAAGTACATATCTATCGGCGGAGACGCGCGTCGGCGAGATCACGAAGTCGAAGTTTCAAGATCTGTTCTTGGGCCGACGTTGTTGTTCTAATTGAGCGTCATGAAAGAGAGAATCTCCTGACCCTCGCGAATTCTCGAGAGTACACAAGTGTAATTGAAGATGTCGGTATCTTTGCGGAAACTTGGGAACGGTCGTGCACGTGCAATAAACATATAGCAATACACAAAATACAACATTTTTTTTATTTATCAATTAATAAAGAATCTATTTTTATTCATTTATATTTAAACTTGCAAAGTTAGATATTTATCGTATTTTTAGTATTAACGTGTATTTTTATACAAAGATTACGGTTGAAGAGCAGCTTTGTTAGCTGTTCGCAATAGAGGAAGAGAACGAGAAGAAAACGTGAGGGAAGCGAGTAAGATGAAGTAAGGAAAACGGATGATTAGGAACGTTGTGCCGACCCTTAGTCTGTCTTATTGCTAGTACTCGGTTTCGACGGAGTTCCTCGCTGTACTTTGAGCGAGTTTCACTCTCTTTGAGCGACCTGCCGGACCCTTCGTGACCCTACAAAGGGCTGCAGCAGTGGCAAAAAGGACCGTAGTACTTCGATAGGCGTTTCTGCCCCCGATCGGAGCAGTCCAAAGGACATCGAACGGATCGGGGCGGCACGCGGAGTCCTTAAATGAAGCCGAGAGAGCCCTGATGCTGTGATCCTTAAATTGTGAAATCACGGCATCTCGCGTCCTCGTTTTCAAAGAAACGGAGACGCCTCGGATCGATAGTTTGCAATAATACACGTTAATGGAAACTCGAGAATTTTGAATGAAGAATTTTCACTTTCATTTACACCGATCCGTTATACAATCGTGATTCATTAGAGACGAGCTCGTCTCTGTGAGATCATCAATCGTCACGTAACAACATTCCATTAATGCTTTACCAAGAGGAAAACCTCTTATCGCAAGATGAAAAATATGACGCGAAGATGCGCGATGATAAATTTCGAGGCCGATGGACCTATCTTTATATACGGAACGTTTTTTTTTTTTTTATCAAACGCGCCCGATATTTGCTCACCCACGCAAAATTCCGGACTTCGGAGGTTTTCGTTCGCTTTATCATTTTCACGCGAAGAAATCGAAGAATTTTTTTCAGCTCGTCACAGCCAGGCGAGCCTCGGGCGCCGTCTAACGTGTAACGAACGAAAATCAAGAAGGAAAGAAAAAAACCGATATCCGAAGGAAGAGCGATGAGTACGTTTTGAGAAGTACGTGATGAAGATGCCGGATCGCCGCGCGTTGTACGTCGCTGTTGGAAAGGATGTTGCCTCGGGTGAGAGTTCGCGAAACGTTGCGGGAGCAAGTTCGCAAAACTTCAACGTGTTTATCCCGTGGCGTTAGAACGAGTCGGATTGTCGTAACGCGGAAAATGAAAGAGAATGGGAGGGCGATTCCCTAAAGACTTTTCTCCGCGCGCACTTTCGCTCGTCGTCAATCATACTTAACTCTGTTCATCGATCTTTAGCTCCCTTTATGACTCGCTCTTTACGGTCTGACGCATGTTGTCTAGGTCAGAGGAAACGTGGCGGGCTTCGTGGCGGCGAGAACGTGTCGAAGACGGTGCAGTTACAATAACACATTTAAGAAGGTGTTTTCGAGACGAGAACTCTTCGACCGGCGCAAATTTATAGACGTGCGGTATCTCGTTTCTTTCGACTCGATCGAGAAACATTTATCAAGAAGAAATCGATGTGGGATAAGCGAGATGGAAATTTGTTTACGAAAATGTTAGGCGCAGGGTTAGGCGCAGGTTTCGCCGACAAGTACTTAGGGATTCTGCGGAGGTCCCGGGACCCTTAGCTATTCAAATCGTAACCCTTCTTAGTTAGGGGTTAATTGTGTCATCGCGATCGATCTGTTTGCGCAATTCAACCGCAACAGCTGTGTGTTGTTACGATTTTAAAAATAATATTCAATAATATTGTGTATCCAGTGTAAAAACAATAATGATCGTTTTCTACATTTTGTAAACAATACAATTCAGTGAAATTAATTGGTCGGAAGAAAATCAGCTTCTATGACATCTTTTAAATATCATATTGTTGGTTTTATAATAAAAGCGTAATATTTACGAATATAACGCGCAACGTTTCACAGAGAAAAAAGACGAAATATTTAATAACGTGAGTTATCTATAATCGCGGTCACCTCAGAAATAACGGAATTTCGGGATAAGCGTGTGTATATGTATATATGTATACAATATATATGTTGCAAATGACGGGAGGAATGTGTCGGAGAGTTTCGTAGAATAAACATTCCGTTCATAGTTGAAGTTTGGAGCACAATCGTTAATATCGCTTTCTATTACCCCGGTTTGTGCACTGCCGTCATTAGCTAGCGAAAGCATTTGCCTATTACGCGAGAATATTGATTAGATTGTTCTCCGCCAAGCCGCACACACACACACACACATACACACGCTTCTCTCTCAGAAAGCTCACAAATTAGCGTTATATTAAGCGAGTGGCGGTCACGCCAAGCCACTTCAATTATTGTAGTCGCGCGTCGTAAAGTTCTCATTATCAGCCCGTACATTTACTCTCTCTCGCAATCTTTTGTACGGGGAGCGAGCTGGGATTAACGATCACACATATATACACACACACACACATCCTCGTGCATCATGCGTGCGTGTCGCGCGGAAAAAAACGAAACGCAATGTTCGCGAATGACCGTATCGAAAGTCGCAGGCAAATCGCGAGAAAGGGACGCGCTCCCCGCGGGGCAAATTTCCGATTTATTCAAGCTCGCTCCCGAATACTTGGGAGCCCATAAAGAGAATGAATGGGATTGTGGCGGTCGCCGCAATGCTCAGGGCTGCTTTAGGGGTTCATGAAATACGCGCTCGTCGCCCTCTCTCGCTCTCTTTCTCCTCTCCTTTCTCCGCGCGCGTACACACACACACACATACACACTCTCTCTTTTCCTCCCCGCAAACTTTCCCTGCTCCTTTCTACCCTCGGTGCGCGCTGTCGCGCTCTCCCTTTTCGCTTGTCCCCCGGTGCGCTCTTTACCTCCTTCCCCTTCGGTCGTTCGCGAATCGAAACTCCTCTCTGCAGGGTGGCCAGCGCGCGGTATTACCATGAATTTACATAGCCTCGCTTCGAACTCCGAACATATTGCGCGGCTTTGATTTATGTGAAACATTTGCTAAATATTCCGCCGGCTTAATCTCGGCCGCGCGAAACGCCGGATTTCCGTCCGCTCGCCTTCGTCCCAACCCTCGTGTAATGAGGGATAACGCGAACGTTTCTTCGGTAAACACGGTAAACAGTGACGCGACGAGGCTCTTTGTGAATGTCGGACGGGGGAAGGGAGGGAGGGGAGGAGAGAAACTCCTCTACGAGCCTTCATATTCGGTCCTCCTCCACTCAATAACGAACGCCCGGCGAAAATTCACGCGGCGTTCGAAGATTTACCGGGAAAACAAATCATTTCACGGGAGACACCGGGGATCACGGGGAAAATCTATTTCGGCAAACTTCAAGGATTACCCTTGACTGTTGATTTACGACCGTATCGAGATGCGTTCACGCCACGCATCATATTTTACTACAGACGCTCATGAATAACTCATAGATTTGATGGAATAAACACGTGTATTTTGCAATTATACGAAAGTTAAATTTTTTTTTCCACTACGAAGACAACATTGATCGCGAACATTTACGCAAGTTTGACAAAAGATAATATTTAAGTTGGGCGGTAGCGGCCTGAATGTGAAGTTCGAGATGGGGATGTGAAACGCGATCTTCAGTCCCTCGCGGGCATTGGCGGTTTTCTTGGATTTCATCGAATGCACCTCTCGCTGAGTCGCCCTCGTTCGCACTTGGCTTCTTCGTGGTATCACTTGCATGCGCGATTGCAGTTCAGTCTGGGTCACGCTCGCCCTGAAGCCAATAAAGTCCGTAAAACTATACCGCGCTTATATACAATTAGTTTCAATTACGACGACTCGCAAAGACGACGGATCGAACGAAGATTTATACTTTCGCGAATAGAATCGTTCGAAGTTTCTTCGACAAACGCATTAGCTGATCACAAGGGTTCTTCCGACGATTACGACCGACTGAAAATGTGAGTAGTTTTACTCGAACGAAATTCGGAAAAGTATACGCGCCCGCGCGCTCTTTTCTTCTCTCTACAATCAAATGATACAAAGTAAACTTCTTAGTTGCCTGGCATATTCGACTCTCGTTCGCTGCAAAATCGATTTTCCTACCTCTACCGGCGCTGCACTTTTCGAGAAGTGCCCAGCCACGTCATTTATCGATACCTACGCGGTTATTTCCGCTTTTCTACGAACCGGTCGCTTCCCATTCCCCCATTTACGTTGTCCTTCGGCCGTTCATTTCTCTCTCTCTCTTTTTTCATATTTGTTTTTTGTTTCGTTTCCCACTTCACATATTCATACGGCGCTCTTTTCTCACAATAAACGCCAACCATTTGCATGTAGGGTCCTCGCGCCGGAGCGAAATTCCCTCCTCGCAGAGCGGGCGCGTCCTCCACGCCATCCTACCCCCGACGCGATAAGCCGCCCCTGGGGATCTGCGATTGTCTCGATTTATATGCATGCACAGACGTAGGTCGTGGCCGCGTACACGATCGGCTCGTGGTGGCGAGGAAGCATCCACGCGTCGATAGATCGATTCTCCGACAGACAGTAAATATCGCTGATGAGCTGGTCCAGTCAGCGTCGACGGGGATTTGAGGGCGCGGGAGGACGATTTGGGGGGAGGTGAGGGGTATGCTTACCCTGCGATTTGTCGAGTGGCAGAAATCCTCTGCCGTTTGATGCCGGATGCTAACCCCGCGGATCCTCCGCTCGTTGTTCCTCACTTTTTCAGCAACGTTTCGCGTGTATTTTCCGTCCCCAGACGGAAACCCGGTGCGTGCTTCGGCAACGTCGAGGGTAACTAGCGAGGGTTAACAACTGGCTCTCGCTTCTTCCGTTACCGAAACGTAATGATGTAATCATATAACGATATAATATTAAAAAGTATTGCAATAACGTGATATAAAACGTTACTGCGTATAAAATGGCGTAACAACTCATTATGTAGAACAAAAAAAAATTGTATAATTAGCGAGACGAGAAATTTGAAAGTCGGCTCGTGTGAGCGATCTTGCGACGGGAACTTAAGGAGCGCGGGTAAAGTTTTTCAGTTAGCGGAGTCGCGTCATTTTTGATAAAAGTCATTCCTCACGAGTTTGAAACTCCATTAAGAGCGGAAATACGACAACGCGAGCGATGAAAGTTTGAAAGAGAAAATTCTCATCGGATGGCTCATGTTAATGGAAAATGTGATAATAAGCGGGCTCGATGTATATCGGTTCTTTTTGTTTGTGCTTGCAGGTATCGCTGTGCGACGATTACAGTTTGCCCGTCGACTTCGTCAACAAGAGACGCCCCGCCAGCGCCGCGGCTGCAACTTCCACGGTGCAATGGACACTTCCAAGTCCGACTGTAGAAAATGTGAGTTGTCGATTAATTCACATTTCATTCTTCCGCAAAAATCAATGTTAATGAAAATGTTTGCAATTTATTTTTGTTTAATATCTGTAAAATTGCTTCGCTAAACAATAATATAAAGTTTACTTTCTATTGGGATATGACGCGGATTTGTAAGACAATCAGTATTATTTTGCTGTAACGCTTTTACGCAATATTATTACGTAACTTGGTTTTTGTGGAATATAATAACATGTATATTCAGCACTCTTGAGAAATTCAATTAAGGAGATCCGGAGAAGACGCGCGACGGCCCACGTAACCGTAGAATTATGCGCTTTTAACACAGTGCGGCGTTATTGCGGCGCGGACCTTTATTCACTACGTTTATCTGCATTCACAGTTCAATGAATTCTGCGTTCAGCAAACACGATGTACGCGTTCACGCTTTTCCCCCATTGTGGCTTGTTTCCAGCCCGAAAAGTTTATCGATATTTTTTATCCGTGACGTGCAGTGAATCACAGAAAGGTCAGAAAACAAAAAATTTTTCCGCCAGAGAAACGGAAACTTTTCGAGTAATTCTTGCAGTGCGAGGACGCACGACATTTGTGGAAACGTGTAATATCGCCAAGTTCTTGCTCTAACAGTCTGATCAGTCAAATTTATCTGATCGATATGATGATGGTCATGAAATATCGCGAGTGAAACAGTAAAATATTTCTTGATCGTTCATTGTATTGATTTTCCTTTGTCAGATCCAATTTTTGTTGGGTGTCTCATCACTTCCTGACTGTGGGACCGAGTCGTTACGTCGCGGCCAACGATAGTATTGATATTTTCGCAACGCGGATAGCCAGGGAATCAGTCGAAGGGAGAAATATAATTACAGTGGTGACAAAATACCTCCCGGGCACGGCGACGCACGGAAGGGTGTCGCGGGAGGCGTGGAAAGAGGATGAAGGACGTCAGAGGGTGCGAGAGGTGGCAACAACGACGAGGAGGAGCGTTGCAGGGCCGGGAGAGATCCGGTGTGACTTCCGGCGTTGCTTATAATTGCTCCGGCACTCAGTTTCTGGGGGTTGCCGCGGGCGTAACGCGTCCTAAACGCCGTGCCACAGAAATATATCTCCTTCGCGTTTCTGCGATTACCTCGAAAGTATACGCTCAAAAAATCACGCTTTCATTGTAGGCGGCTTTTTTCGTCGCAAAGAAACTACGTGTTTCGGAGATAAAAGTAAATATCTTCGATAATTTTGGCATTGCCGCAAGCATATTCATCTTATTTGTATCCGCAATAACGATTCGATTATTCCTTCAATTAAAATTATTGACAAACTTGATTTGAGAAACTTTTAAGTCGGGAGTTGTTTCAAGAGATATTTTTAAAAATTGCTTTTACAAGCTGTGTGTTTGTTTTTAATATTTCTGTATTATTGCTTTTTCTTTGTGATCCATCGTCACATTTGAGAGGCGGAGAGGAGGTATGTTAATTCGCAAAAATTTAATTCGTCGCCACCATCGCTCTCGGCGCTTGATTATTATACAAATAAACGGAAACGCGTAGGCGCCGCGTGACTCCCGCAGGGGAGTTTACAAAAGAAAAAAGAAACGTCGTAGAGCGAGGGGACGACGACACCTGAGTGTGCCGAACAAAAGTTTCCTTCGCCTCGTTGTCACCGACAACCCCTCCCCGTGGAGAGTTGCGCGCGAGGAGGACGTTCGCGACGAAGGGGAAGTTCTGACAGAGACAGAAAGCGGGTGCCACTTGACTCGAGAGGGTGAATCGTTATGAGTCCCGTTCTCGTAAGCCCTACTTAATACTTTAGCGCTTTATTTTATGCGTGAGATCGGCCACTGGTGTCGCACGCATTTATCACTATAACAGTGGGGGCTTTAGCTCTCTCTCTCTCTGTCACGTTTCGGTCATGTGAGACGCGAAAAGTCCAATTTATTCGGTCGGTAAATTCGGAACATCGTCGCGACATGTCAGAGGGGCTCGTCGCCCATTTGTACCGAGCCGAATACACCGAAGTAGCGATTAACCCACGACGAGGTAAAATTACACCGAAAAGTAGGCGTAATTAATTCTCGAGGAGAGGTAGAGTCTGACTGCGACGCTTAGAATTTCGGGGTAAAAATGGACTCGACGAGAGTCGCAATGTCGAGTCCTTTGTGCGATTCTTCTCGGCCGAGAAGTGAGAGTGATTGATACTCCCGCGTTATACTGAGAAACATTTTCACAGAGCGCGAGCCTTATCTTCTTTCACATCAGCTCATTTTTCTCGCAACACCATCCCCGTTTTCGTCTGCCAACGCCATTCTGCATACTATTAATGACGGTCTCGTGTTATCACGAAAATATCTCGTGAAAGGACACGCCGCGACTCTCGTTTTCTCTCGAAATTAAGAACGATCGACGTCGCCGGCGACGTGACGCTTTCTCGAGAGTGCCGTTCTGTGTAACGGCGTTATTTATGTTACGAACTATATATCGCTCTATTCGCCATTAATGCAGTCCGACGTTTTGCGGGACGACCGCGGGCAACATTAATATTTATGTCTCCCCCTGGCTGAAACTCTTTAGCACGTCATTTCAAGTTTTAGTTTTTCTTTACAAAAGTGCGTCGATTCTGCTTGACAAGGAGGAGAAAAAAAAACATGACGCACAGCATCGACAAATCTGATTTATTTCGCACAATTCTTAATGAATGGTTTTTTTTTTACACCGCGTTACCACCGGAATATACGACGCCGCAAAAATGTACACGCAATTCGGAACTCGTAAAATACGATTTAAAGTCAAGCGATCAGACCTGGTTTGGCGATTACACGCAATTATAACTCAGTGATCAAAATAATCGGATTAAAGCTCCCCGATAAATCGAACGGCATTAACTACGGAGCCACGGGGTGTGATCGGGTGTGACTCGTGCCATTTGCATTCGATAACATTTGCGTTTCGACACGATCTTCAAAGTAATCAAACAATTCGCGCGCCGAAAGGAAAAAGCGACTTGAACCGCGCTGTAATATTTATTATTGCGCTTTTGTCGCCTGTTCGTGCGAACATCGGCGCGTGTATTTGCTCTTTACGCGTTTAACGAGGCGTCGCTAAATCCGCGCGTTTTCACTCGCCGAAAATCAAACGACAATTCGATTCGGTGTTGCGGCACGGCGGTATTAACACCGCGTAATCGTTTTTCGCAGCCATCGGGTGCGCGGAATTTGGCGGTGCGCGAAAAGTCGACGTCAATCCCGTTCGTCATCAGATCTGATGCCGATCGAGCGCGTTCCCGTAAACATCCACGAATTTCCGCGTAAACATCCACGAATTTATCCGCACCGTGAACGGAGAAATCGCGCGCGCGAAGGGAAAGAGACCGCGACGGGCGGAGACTGAAAAGACGAGGTTAGCTGGAAGCAATCGACTTTCGTCTTCGGAACAACCCCTGAGGGCACGACGCTCTACTTTGGCAAGAGAATTCCAATTTTGGAGCTCTTTCAATTTAAGGCTACTTGTCTTCCCCGCCGTCGCGCGTCCATCTTGCATCGCTGAGATGTCTTGTGCTTGCCGTGCACCCTCTGGTTTCTTCTTTCCCTGCTACCCCAGTTGTCGATACAACGCTGTAGGAAACCAAGAGAGGGAAAGAAAGAGAAAGAGAGGGAAAGAGAAAAACAGGTCTGCCTTTTCCTCTCTATAACGTTTCGCGCCATTCGCTCTTCGCCGTGCACCCCTCTTCCCAATATTACCCGGGTTGAAGGTTGTTATCTCTTTTATTATCATTACTATCGCTAATATTGGCGAAGCACCGATCGTGTAATCGCGGCGGGAAACTGAAAACGGCTTCCGCGCGCAGGAAATACGCGGGAAATACCCTTTGCCTTCGTTCGAGATTGCAGTAGATTGAATTTAGTCGAGGGAAATTTCTTCCTGTTACTTCTTCTCATTCTCGTTTTTTTTTTCCGGACGGGGGATTATCGGGGGCGGAATGTAACGTGTGATTCGCACTCTTGCATTTCGCGTGCATTTACGTGTGATCCCCGCGCAATGGTATTAATGTTTGTCGTTATCCGGCTGATTATTCGAGCACCGACGCGTTCTTATAATCCGCCGGGCTGCACACGGACGGGAACGAATTGCCGTCGCGGTTGTTTTCTCACGAAATAACGATCGTCGTTTAGGGAAGGGGGCAGAGGAAACGTGTTCGAAACGACGACTCTCGAGAGTCCTGGTCGAAGGTATTACCGCAATTGGCCGCATTCAGGACCAGGAAACGATACCGCGAGCAAGCGATAAACTCCCGGCGATAACTCCCTTAGCCAAAGAAATTCTCCCTACGGGACGAAGTCGACTGTTGTCGCGCACGCGAGAAACATCGATCCGAAAACCGCGCCAAATTAGCGTTATTTCCAGTTCGTGCCAATATAACGTTGCACATCGTTTGTCTCTGACATTATATCATGTTTATTATAAATACGAAGAAAAAACATTACCGCAATGTAAATCGATCCGACGCAAAGACGACACGAACGTCGTCTTTCACGAAGTGGTTTTCCGCACTGAAGGAAACAATCTGCGTTCTGTTTGCAGGCGGAAGTCGAGATTGTAGAACAATACAGCGACCCTAGAGACAGCAAGAGCAAGGCGTACGTGGAGCCGCGAGCGGAGTCGTCGTTGTCGGCGATTTACGGCAGAACAAATCGCAACTACTGTCGACCTTATACGGGTGAGTATTTCTCGTGTCAAAATAATGCAAGGAATAATATAATTCCGACCGAGTTATACGCACGTAACATACCGTAACTGGGTTGCGCAATGGACGGCGCATTTCTCTTCGTTTATAAGCAGAGAAATTTCACGAAGCGTTTAACACGAATAACAGAGATGGAGGAAATTTATTATCCTTGGAATTTAAACTGAGTTCTTGAACTTCCAAACTTATGTTCTTTTAATGCGTGTGTGTGTGTGTGTGTGTTTCTGAAATTTTCATCACGCCATTAATCTTAATTAAAGCGGAAAAATAATCGCGAAGATATTTCGCGAAATACGTGCGCAGTTTCGCTTCGCGCGAGGAGATTAATATCAAGGCAGAATGTTCTCTCTCGGATTCTACGCTGATTGATTATTGATAGTGTGTGCGATAAGTTCCGGGATAATGCAGCTAAGCGGAAATTCTCATGCCAGGCCGCAAATTAATGTGGCGAGGGCCCACGGGCGTCACGACCGATACTACGTCGTACGAATTATCGAGGTAACAACTCAGTTAGCGCCCTGGTATAAGTGAGGGGAGAGGAGCGCCCTCGATAATTGAACGGTACGCACAGGTCGTTGCGCGAGTGGCTAACGGATTAATCGACGGGGACGAACGAATTGAGGGGGAGGATCATCTCTTTTTCGATTGTGGAACGATACTCGGTTCGATTCCGGCGGAAAACGCCCTCCGCGGTCGGATTTCGTAAAAAAAAAAAAAAAACCTGCCACCTCGATGACGGCGCGGCAAGCGAAACTTGAAGAGATGTACTAACAAGAGTTATACAGATTAAATTCCGGCCGGATCATCCCCGGCGAAGGAATGCTTGCGGTACGTGATTAACCTCCCACACGCTCTTGTCTTCAACGATACGATCTCCGAACGAGTCGACACGGGCGAACTGATTCCGCAACCCTCGTCGCGCGCTCGCGACAGTCTGGGTATTCTAACGCTCGAGTATGCAGATTGCCATGTAACACTGATCCCGAGTAAACACTGGCGGAATTTGCATCCTTACCATATTCATGGGCTTTTAATTCGCGAGTCATCGCGGTTGTGTGGCAAGGATCAACGCTTGTGCAAAGACTCGAAGGGAAGTTCGCGCGATGTGAGGTTCGACTTCTGCTTTCCCAGCTAATGTACCCCGTCATTAAGCATCGGAGCTTATTTCGGTAAATATTGTACATGTGTTTATATTCCTTCTCATTTGTCAAGCACACAAAGGGGTTTGACTTCCTACTTTAACTTCCTTTGCGTCGTCGGGATATTCGTTTTGAACAAATTCGTTTTTATCTCGGCGGCTCGCGTTGAAATCATCGCAGCCGGGTTTTCG
>QVNV01014974.1:0-14405 GCA_014825455.1 Pseudomyrmex pallidus | reverse complement strand
TTTTTTTTTTTTTCAAATTTTCCGTTACATAACTTTTATAAAAAGTCAACTTTCAAATAAAATCCATGAAATCCGTTTCAGATTCGTGGAATTTTTGATCATGTGTAGTGAAGTACACCGTGCAACTTTAATCTGAAAAAGTTTCGGACAGTGAATAGAGAAAAACGTGTATTATGTATATACTTGAAGTTTGATTTATATTACAAATTGCATAGAGAATCACAGATTTAGCAGAGAACTAAAAAATAATGTTGTTGCAAGCCTTATTTTTCCCGAAGAAATTAAACCGTTTTTACGACGAAGTGTTAGTCCTTTCGTCGTATGCAAAGAGAATCGTGGCGAGGGCAAGATCGGGGGATGAATCCGTCGCAAAACAATCCGCGAAGAAAGCGGAACGCGACGCGAAATTCGTCGGGCATTAAAACAAACTCGTTGTACCGGGTACAGAGATAGGAGGAGGAGCGATGTAGATGCGGCGGTGCAGCTACGGCAGCGTGAAATACGACGCTGCAACCTGGATTTCCGGGCCTTAACTCGGTACGCTTACGGTGTAAATGAACTAACAGGAGCGGAGTTTCTGGTTCACCCCCGAAATACCGCGCGCTCTCTCCGGAAAGATATTCTCCGCTCCAAAAATTAACAGATCTCTGAGAGACGACACTTCGCTCTTCGTATTAAAATAATTAGCACTTATTGCCTTTCTACCAAGGTTTTTAATGAGCTAGAGTTTACGGAAGACACAAAATTTTGATAGGTGTGAAATAGTCTTTTTTTTTCTTTCGATAAAAGCATTTTAAACAATAATCGAGCCTGTATATTGCCAAGTTGAATGAATTCTCGTAATCTTATCTTTCAAATTTCCGCGTTTTCCTATCGAATTCGGTAGATGCGAGTTTCTAGCCTCGATACACGCAAACGTATCTACTGTAATATACAGTCGTCGGAAGATCTACAGTAACAGAGATGAATTTTGTCGTTGCTCTCTCGCAACGGAGAGATTCTGCCGATGGTTCACATACCGACCGACATACCGGCTCGCTGTTCATGCGCCGGCTTTGCGCGGAACGAAAGCGCGCGGATCGAGAGCGCGTACAAACGCCGCGCCGAGAACTCGAAACGGCTGGAGCGTTCTGGGCGGCTGAGTTCTGCGGGCCCCAGCCACCTCAGTTTCTCCCTCTCGATTTCCCCCTTGCACACTCCGACGGCTATAACGCGCGGCACGTAACCGCGGCCGGCGGCAATTAGTAGCGGGCCGCCAAGGGAGCCTCGGCCTTTTTCCCCAACCTGCTCGCCTCTGCTCGCCGTTCCATTCTCTCTCTTTCTCTCTCTCTCTCTTCTTCTCTCACGCCAGCGCCCCTATCCTGCTCTCTTTCTGACTCACTATCACGCTCCGTCTCGTTTCACCCGTTCGCGACGATCCCGCTCGCACGTCCGCGCTTTACCATCCGCCGCCGCTTTTCTCCTTCCTCTTCCTCTTTCCGCTCGCGGCGTATCCCATCGCTCTTCGCCGGCACATCCTCCCTCTCTGGGTTTCTCCCTCGTATTTCTCTCTTTCTCTCGTGTCGGCTCTCCTGCGGCGCGTTTTCGCTCGCTCGTATACGTACGGTATATTCGAATTCTCTCTTTCTCCCTCGTTCTCTTCTCGTGATCCCGCTGTTCCCGCTCGCTCACTCGCGTGCGCGATCGGTTTGCACGTCAGAAAGGAAAGGGAGGACAGAGAGTATCGGCGAAAAAGCGACGGAGGTGGTTGAGTTCGGGAGCAGGAGAGGAGGATGAAGAACGATGCAGAAAGGGGAAAAAAGAGAGGCGGGAGATCGCGCGCATCGGACGAAGAGAGTAGCGGACGCGAGACAGGGACGGATCGTGGCTGTGCGGTGGCATAAAAAGAGGCGTAGCGAGAAGAGAAAAAAACAAGAGAGGGACCGCCGTGGCGAAAGGGAAGAGAGAAAGGCAGAGGGCCCCGGAGCGGATGAGAGTGAACGATGAAAAGACAGAGAGAGAAAGAAACATAGAGGAAAAACGGCTGGAGAAAAAGAAAGAGAGATAAAAGTGAAGAGAAAGAGAGAGAGAGAGAGAGACAGGCGGGGTGGAAGCCGCAGGCTTTTTGTGCCGCCACACTGCCGCAGCCACCCGACAAAAATAGACTCCGTGTCCCTCGGTTCGTCTGTGCGACGACGTGCAACACGGAGAACTCTCCGTCCTTCTTCTTCTACTCTGTTCGTGTTCCGGGCGCGAAAGGCGCCAACGGGTCCTCGTCGTCTACTCTTTTCTTCTTTCTTTCATACACTTCTCTCTCGCTACTTCTTCTCCCGCCCCTTTCCCCGAAAACCGTATTCTACGACCTTCTCTGCCGCTGATGTCCCGAGAGAGGAAAGCGAGGCCGAAAGTGCGCGCGAGAGAGATTGTCGGAGGGTGGCCGGAGATGAGACCGATAGAGCACGCCTTGATCCTTATCTACCGTTATAGGCGGCCTGACACCCGATGACGCGGGCGTGGGCGCTTAGGTGCTTAGGCGAGGGTTCGATCCGGCGGGGTTAGAGAGTCGACCGCCTTTCTACCCTTCCGCCCTGCACGACCGATATACCTATCCGATAACCCGGCAGCGCGGCAAATCGCGATACGTATCGACCCCTTTCCAGCGAACCAACCCCCTTCGCTACAAATAAGCTCCCGAACTACTTACCTACGTTCTCGCGGTCCCATCCGAGAAGCCCCGCAGGGAGGAACGGGGGGGATCACAACTCCCCGCGGGGTACTCCGGTTTTGCTATATCGCTCGCGATAGATATACCACCGATTATCTTTCTCTTTCTCGCTCTTCCCCTTTCTCTCTATCTCTCTCTCTCTCTCTCTCGCTCTCGCTTTTTCTCTCGTTCTCTTTCGTGGAACCGCCCGGGCGCTTTTAGGATTCGCCGGGAACGACGTGATTTCGTGAAACCATCGCGCGAATTATAGTAGCTCCGTGAAAGAAGAAGGTAGAGGAAGGAGAAGCTAGGTCAATTAGACGCGGTTACGTGGGTAGGAATTGCCCCACTAGCTGTTCCATCTAGTGTTCTAGCTTTGAAACGGTCGCTTTTAACTGTATTTAGCTATAATTCGACGCAGTGCCATTTTACAATTGTTATAATTATACCACACAGATATTACGAAACGATAAATAACTTACATATAAATAACTTTTAAAAGGAAATAATTAAATTAATAATTTTTGTTGTGATTAGTATTAGGTTTGGTAATGGTTTACACAAATCTCTGAAAAATATGTTGAGATATTTTTATAACTATATTTTCCAATGTTCTGTTCGATGTGATTATAGTAGGATTGTTTCTCGAAATGTCTCGGAGCGCGCTTTTACGATTTTAACTCATTTCGTAACAGCAAAACGTTACAAGATTGCGTAGCCTGACCGCGCTATGGCAGTAATTTGATCTTGAGATTAAACCTCGGTACTTCATAAACCGCTTTCGAAATTGTAAATAACCGTCTCTAGCAGTACGGTAGTGTTGCGATAAGTTTTAGATCGATTTGCGACCTTTAAATACTTGTTTTTTGACTTTTAAATTTTGCATCTTCAAAAAGTCACAATTCTGGCAACTAATCTAATCGCATCAATATTATCGATCGCGTCAGTACATGGGTCGGATCTCAGGCTGCTGGCGGAGACCGGAAAAGAACGGCGCGCGATAGTAGGAGGCGATCGGAGGAGAACTACTTCCTTTGACGCGGAACGATGCTTTACTGTATTCTTTTATAATATTTATATATAGGTACACATGTGTATGCGTGTGTATGTGAGTGTAAAACATAGTCAATTAAAAATATTGTATTAAAAAGATATTGATTCTTACATGCAATTATGTGTCGCGCGCGCGAGAGAAGTAACAAATATTCCGTATAGCGTCAAGTTATTTCTTTTTATCTCTTGGGTCATTGTTTTCGCGAGGACTATTTTTCCACCGCAAAACATAGCTTTCTTATCATAGGTATTATTTTCACGAAGATCAAGTTCCTTTCTCAGTATCGCCCGATTGTTCGATTCCCTCGTGACCAGGTCCTCAAGTCGACCAAGTCCGTGCGCAAAGGAAGACTCGCATCCGGCACACGTTTTCCTAGCTCCCCGGGGACGACGATCGCCGGGACCGAAGTGAATGCCGCGCGCGCGGGAAAGACGAGGACGTTGCGCGCGCGCACGCGAGAAAGAGACAGAAACGAGCTCTCGAGTGAAACTCCTCGCACCCGGTATCCGGTATCCACGGCCAATTAGCCGCGCCTCTCTTACCACTTCGGCGTTTCTGTTGCTTTCTTTGTTATCTGCCCCTATAAACACTACCGAGAAAGAGAGGATGCCTCGGTGTACCAATTTATGAGCCGTGGCTACTGGAAGCGTGGACTAGCTCTCTTCTCTCTCGAAAAACGATATTGTCATCTCTTCATCGGATGCTTTATCAGAGCTTCGTCGGCTAGTTCGCTCGGTTTCTCGTGGATTAAACGTAATATCGAGAAATTCTTGTCTATATTCATCGAAGATCATATTAAAAAAAGTAATACCGTTTCTGCTCTTGAAACAATAATGATTAAAAATAGTGCTCGATATGATAATGAATTGTTTTCATTTGTTAAAGCGGACTTTTGCGATTTTTGCGTTAGATATAAATAGGCATTGCGCAATAGCTCGTATTAATTAAAAAAGTACCGCGCAGTTTAAGATGTATAAATGTTATGACACATAATATAGCTTAAACAAAAGCTACACGTTTATATGTACATTCGGGTGTAGATCTAACACCAAATCGCTCTTTGTGAAGCGTCTTGCATGACGACACGACGTACATGTACGAGAGAACATTCCGAAATAATGGGGCTCTTCAAAACGTGTAAAGTTGTGAGCCGAAGAAGGCTCAATACCCCAAACTGGTCGGTTCGGATTGATTTACACAGATCCACATAGAAAAAGAGAGAGGAAAAGAGAACCGTCAACCTTTTGAGAAAGAGACAGTTCGTTCATGGTTTATGCGAAGGGTGAGACTCGGAATTTTCATTGATTGCGGTCAACTGGAGGTCCCCCATTGTGTCCCTCTGACCGCCTGGATTTTCGGCAAATGTTCCCTGCCAGTTGGCAGTTTGTTTGTCAGGCTGCACGTGACCGGCACAGTATTAGAACGACCCATCGATCGCGTTGTTCTCTTCATTAAGGCGAGTAAATCCCGATGCGAGCCGCGCGGTGTCTTTTTCGAACCTTTGCCTCGGGCCGGCCGACCAGGGATCCCGGCTTTGCTCGGCGACGTCGCGTCCGGAATACATTGAGAGCCTGCGAAATGCCAGGCATGGCCGTCGACAGTTTTCGCAAATCCGTCGTTGGATGCGCGACCGTGTGCGTAGGCGGCGTTTTCCTGGCGTGCTTGCTCGTCGAACTAATCACTCCGACAGCGCAATTAACCGCGCGTTTATGGCTCGGGTTCCGCAATAAAAGCGAGCCGCTGGAAAATTACGGCCGGACTGTCGCGATTATTTCGCCGCGCGATTACGCGCGTCAAATGCGTGGCGATTGTTGTTTTCAGTAAGCGCGGGAGAACACGACAGCGTCAAATTTGCATTTTCGCGTCCCGTTTCGGATAATAGCCCGTCGCTATTCGATTTCGATTTCGTAAAACGCGATCGTTTCGCCTTTTTCTTTCTACGATGATCGAATCGATATTCGATAACGCTTTATATTCGACGCTCTCGCGCACCACGAGCATCGTTCGCGCATAAAAGCGCGTTATCGCGAGACGGCCTGTAAAACATATAAACGATAACACGCGGGTAGTTATCGGGGGCCCGAGCGCACATGGCTCTCTCTCTCTCTTTCTCTTTTTCTCTTTCTCCATCTCTCTCTCTCTCTTCCTCTCTCTCCTTCTCTCTCATCGTCGCCGCCACCGCCCGGAATTATCTCCCTCGACAACGATATCGATTGTCCCGTCAGATAGTGCGCGCCGCGTGAGTCGGCACTTCGTCGGTCGTTCCGCTTCTTTCCTTTTTGATCCGACGACGGGATAAGCGGGGACGGGCCGGGGCCGTTCTCGTTCCGGACGGACTCAACCATCGCGACATGATCGATTTTCGCGCCGCGCGACCGCTCCCGGCGAGATATTATTCCTTCGTTGGCGTTGTAACGAACGAGCGCGATCGATACGCCCGGCGATCTGTCGCCGCGGCGAAACGAAACGGCGAGCGACAACGAGGACGACGATGAGAGAGGCGCGCTGCAATTTTCTTCGACTATTTAACCGACCGCGACGAACTTTCTTCGGATCCTTAGGAGAGGCGCGACGAGGAGCGTAGCGGAGGCGGCCGCCGGCTGGTACTTGGCCCGCCCCGTTTCGCTCGTTTTCTTTTGCAGCCAGCGTGAAACGAGCGAAAACTTGCCGGCCGACGCGCTGGAATCACGCAGCCGGCGATTTTCAACCGGTCAATGTCGTCATCTGTAGTTGAGAACAAAAATTCGATTGCAAACTGTTATACCATATTTTCTGTCACACGTGAAAAATGATAAAATTTCACTTCAATGTTGAATTCTTCAAAAGTATTTAATTTAATACTACTGATAAGTATAGTTTTGTGAATAGAGTAAAATCTTCATTTTGAAAATCGATTTTATGTTTCATTCTATACTTGTGCACGTTCTTAATTCAATAAATGTTAATTATGTATGTTAAATATCGTTTCGAAATAAATGTTGTCGCATTTTTAATCTTAAGATTTTATATCGATACACAAAGCTTCATTTCGCAATTTAGAAATTAATGAGAAAGTAGCAATTAAAACGTGTATGCGTTATCGGAATTCTTTGCGACCGATCTCTCATCGTCGTTTTATAACCGGGAGGCGCTTCCGTTCCATTCGATTCACCAGCAGGGCGAGTTCGCGCGAACGAGTTCCACGTAGGGCGACGGGACCATCGATTTCCAGGCAGCGTCCCACGGTGGCGGCGGCGGCAACGGCGGCTGCGGTGGTTCGTGGCGCCGTGAAAGAAGTCGGGGCACGGACATTTAAATCTAAAAACGCCGGGCGAAACTCCCGACCCCGGGGTAATTGGAGGGTCGCGGAATTTGTTGCTTCGCCGACGTGGTGTGAGGGAGGAGAACGGGCACGACGAGAGCGGAAGGGGATAGCGGAGGGAGAGTGGGACGTTAAAATACGAGCGCCGGTAAAACGCGGGCAGGTAGGCAGGTAGGAAAGCAGCGAGAGAGCGAGGGAAAGAGCGCTTGCATGTTTGTGTGCGCGCATCTGTGTGTGTATGTGGCGGAGAAAAGAGGAAGAGGGAAAGAAAGAGAGAGAAAGAGAGAGAGAGAGTGAGAAAGAGAGGGGGAGCAGGCGGGATTGGAGAAGGAAAACGACAAAAAAAAAAAAGAGTAAGAGTGAGACAAGTGGCCGACGCGATGAGGAATCGCGAAGCGGAGCGAACTCGGATAAAACGGGCGCTGCCGCAAATCCGCTGGCGTATAAGCGAGTTAGAACGCGGAGTCGTCGTCGTCGTCGTCGTCGTCGTCGTTGGTGGTAGCGGCTGGGATAAAGAGCTGCGAAAGCGAGACAGAAAAGACCGAAAGAAAAAGAGAGAAAGAGACGAAGGGACGAGAAGCGTATGCATGGACCGAGCACGACCGGCTGTGTCCGGGAAGAGCGGTACTATACCGGGTATCCACGCTCCGAAGCGCGTAGCACGAACGTAGCGAAACGCGCGCGAGAAAAAAACAGGCAGAAACGCTCTCTCCCGCTACACTTCCGTCCGTAAGATAGAGACGGCGAGACGTAATGGGTCGTAGGCGCGAGGTTTGCGTGTAATTGGATTCATCCCCCTCGGCGCTAAACGCGTCCCACGTCCTTCCGCTCTCCCTTTCTCCTCCTTGCTCTTCGCCGTCCCGCCGCTGAAACCCTAGGTGCGAACCGCCGCTGTTCTCTCTCCGCGCACCGACGACGTCTCCGCCCTCCCAGTTCGCCTCTCGACCGAATTAACCCCGCGCTATCGCGAGACAGACGACACGAGGGGCGGCGGGCGCGAGTCTCCGCTGTCGCCTTTGCTCTTATCTTTCGTAACTTTTCCGCGGTCGCACCCGCCGACGTCCCTCGGCGCTTTCTGTGTTTCCTGCTCTCCCCCGCGTTCCACCGTGTCTACGTTAACGTGCGAAATTTCCAACTTCCGCCGCTGCGGCGAGTCGTAAAACTCACGGTAGCCGCGGGAGCTTGGGTTCTAAGCAAAGAGCCGAAGAGAAAGAAAGACAGAGAGAAGCGCGATAGAGAAAGAACCATCGCATGCAAGCGAGCGAGCGAACGAGCTCGACGAGAATACGGCTTCGTGCGTGTCGAGAAAGAGAGAAAAGGGATTTGTGGACTTGTGTGTGTATGTGTGCGTGTGTTAGTAGCATGAGCTCTAAAGTGTGTACACCGGCGCCGAACCGGAGCGGATGTAAAAGGTTATATGTATACCGCGACCCGCCTTGGAACCGTTCGTGGTTATTCTTCGACGTGGGCGCGTGACACACCGATCTGTGTGTGTGTGTGTGTGTGTGTCCGCGCGCGCGAATGACGGTAGTGTATTGTATTACAAAATTTCGCTCTAGGATCGTACAATTTCCAGTTAGAAATGTGAGATTGAATCAAAATTACAAAATCTATCGTCTTAAATGAAAGGTAATTAATTTTGCGTTACGGAACATATGTTGGTTTGCGACATTGTATGATTGTCGCAAAACAAAAAAAGGTGTTTTTTTTTTAAGATTTCCTGTGAATCCCCAAAGCTGAAACTGCTAAGTACAATTGCGAGACTGTTGGGTACCTGACCCTTGCTATTGTAAACCATCGCAGGATCTGCGGTTGAGAGCAACACCGTCTCCCTTTGAAATTCGAATCGGCACTCCGAGACCGATCAGCTTGAAACGCTTTGCGGCCGATCGATTTGGACGCACGTGATTCCCGGGTACACCCGGTACAATCGTGCCACCGTTCGCGGGACCATTCGATGGCTTCAGAGTTTTAGCGGTCCGGCCAGCTGGTGTGTCGTTGATTCGCCGATACAGGGAAGCCAAGCCGGAAAAAGAGCCGGGCGTGGTGATACAAAGGGGGTACGGAAAAAAGGGTTGTGAAAGCAAAAAGCGGAGAGAGAAAGAGAGAGAACGAAACCTATTCGACAAAGGGAGACAGCTGAAGGATGTGGGAAGAGAAGGAAAAGAAAACAAGAGACACAAAAGAAAGAAATGCGAAGTTCAGAATTTGGCCCGAAGCGGCGCGGTTCTGTGCCCGGTTTGGCTTGGCCCCAGCTCGGCCTCGTGCTCGACCCTGCCTGGCCTATACAGGCCTTCGCCTCCTCCTCGTCTCTCTTCGTCCCTCATCCTCTTCTCTCCCTCCTCCTTCACCTCCTCGCCGGCAATTCCCAACTCCTCTTCCTTCTCTCTCGCCAGAATGCCGAACGCGAGCGGCTGGTTAATGAGGCGCACGCACACACGCCCGCGCGCACGCGCAACGCTCTCGTCGTCGTCCCCCTGCACGATCCCTCTTTGGATCTCCCCTCTGCTTTGCCGCCGATCTCCCTCCTTCGGCATTTCCCTCCGCTGCCGTCTCCGCCGCCTGCTTCTTTCTCCGTTGTTGCCGCCGCCGCCGCCGCCGCCGCCGCCGCGGCGGCCTCGAACACAATACGCCACGTCGCGCTGCCTAGGCGTCACGGTAATGACATACTCCCACATGCGCGCCGTCCGATATCGCACCATCTACTAGCGGCGGCAGTGGCAGCGGTAGCAGCGGCGGCAGCGGCGACAGCATCCGCGGTAGCAGCTGCAGCCGGCTGCCGTTGCCCGCCAGGAAGCTACCGCGAGCGAGCAAGCGAGAACGGTGATTGATCGCGCCGCGAAATCGCGCAGCTATCACGCCAGTCTGCGATGAAACTGACACTGAAAGAACGTCAGAATTTTTTTTTGGAGATTTTTCCCGGCGATTTATTTTTTTATGCGTTATATCTATACATATATATATATATATAATATACACACGCACACACACATATATATATGTACATATATATATATATATACAATTATCGTCCGACTTGGCGAATCGTGAAGCGTACAAAATGCTCTTAGTTCATCACGCGTCGGTGATGAACTTGATTAAATTGAGCCATGCTCTGAATACCAAGTGGAAAACTTATACTAGGAAATTGGGAGTTTTTTTTTGCATATTTAGAGGGGGAAGAAAGTTTAATTTGATGAAATAATTTGCGGATGAAATCAAATGCAGGGAATTCAGAAACTTTAGCTCGATACTTCCGTTGCAGTTTTTCGCATTTCTGAACCGATGTTTATACGTATCGAGTTAGTTTTTTTTTTTTTTTTTTTCTGACGAGGCTTTTTTTATCACGGGAAATAAGCACGTATAGTGAAACGAAAAAGCGACCGCGGAGTTTTTGTAAACTTTAGGTAGGTATTTAAATTGCCAGTGTGTTTTATCGTTTTCGAACAACTCTGGTAGCTGGTTTGCCGATGCCGAGGGAAGCGTTCAAAATTCGCGGAAAGACACTTCGATCCGCCGATACTCGTACAGGTCGATACGGGCCGCACTGAATCGCCCATAGTCCAGAGGGACCGATATTCCCGCATGCAATCAGATATCGCGGTACCTAGCAACAGCTACACACCACTGACGACGGGCATCACATATCGATGCGGCCGATTCTGTTCGAGGATAGGAAGTTGTTCTACGGATCATCTAATGCGTTCGATCTTGACGATGAAACAATTAAGATCAAACAATCTCACAGGAGCAAATAATAGCTATGTGATCTCTTCGTTACATAATCTTGATATATAGACAGAGTTTGCGTACCGTTGCTTCAGTTATCGGGATCTTTCTAAAACGATACATCTTTTTTATCTCCATTTTAATTAGCTCTGTTAATTTTTGACTTTACACATGATTTTAAAAATCTGTTCGCGCGCGTAATAAATAAAACTTGAATTTACTTCACAAGTTTTGAAATAATTTATTTAGAGAGGAAATTATCTTAACACATACATAATTAATATTCATTAATTAACGTTATTACATTCATCACATGTCTCGTAAAATTTTGTTTTCACAATCCGACCTACAGTTCCTATTTTTGTTTCGACGCTATTTTTCCGCGACGAGTCGTCGTCTCGCGGCGACGGCGGCAGCAGCGGCGTATCGGAACGTCGAGCGGGAACACATAAAGGACGGCGATAACGTTGGAAAGCGGAAAAACAAAGCGTGCGGCGCGTAGAATAAGTGGAGGTTGGTGCCGCGCTGATGGGTGACGCGAGAGGAGAGGAGAGAGGAATGCGTTGCACGCGGAGTGCGAGCGCACGAGTAGATGGATAGCAAGGCCTTTTGTAGAGAGAAGAGGCGGCGCGCCGTAGCTTTTACATCTTCCGAGCCGTTTCCATCAACTTTTCAAATCATGCGCGAGCAAAACCTCCGACCCGAACTGCAAGAGTGCCGTGCCCGGGAATCTCCGTGTCGGTACGTATCATGCGACTCGCCGCACGCGAGAATTCTCTCTCTCTATTTCTCTTTTCTTCTCTCTCTCTCTCTCTCTCTCTCTCTCTCTCTCTCTCTCTCTCTTTTCGCGAACGCAGCACCGTGCACAAGCAGCTACCGTTTCGCCGGAGAGCAGAGATCCGAGACCGGATAACGAGATAGGCGAAGCCACTTCCGAAGCTACACACCGCAACTTGGATCGCATCGAACACGCCCGATGATCGAGCGCGCAGGCTTTCCTTATTCAGACGCCGCGGCTGGATATTTCCGGACTGATGTTAGCCGTGCAAAATGCGCCCGCGTTGAGTTCAATTATGGTCGCGTGCTTGGGCGGATAGGGAACGAAGGATTCGTTTACGTATCAAGCGTCTCAGTACGCTATAGAGATTCTCTTAGATTCTAAGCACTTGTATGTTTTTGCAAACTTCATTTTTTTCTGACATATTTCTAACGATGATATGACAGATGTTAGTTAAAAATATCTTCGATTTTATAGATTGCTAAATTTTTTTATGCTGGAATAGGAGACTCTATTAGGAATGTTTTTCTCTCTCGATGATAATAATATGATGATAATTCACCGATTATTGTTGATGCGTATGTGATTTCCTATCTCGTCAATGGCTGCGGGTTTTATGTCTGATCAAACTCGGCGCGAAATGATATTAATGCTATAATTGATTGGCGCCGTTATAATAAAATGACGTAAATGGGAGCAACCTCCAGCGGGGTTTCATCGTCCCATATATTACACACATACACACATACACACACGAGAAATAACTAATATACGTATTGTATCAACGATGAGTTTCATGGTGCGCACTTGTACGAGATGTACCCTTTAACCTTTGCGGTAAGCACGTGGACTATATTCGGGATTCGATAATTAAAGATTGATCGCATAAACTTTACACGCATCAAACTTTCTTCAAGCTCAACTTCCGTTCTATGACTCATTTGTAATTAATCCTCGAAAATTTGCAAAGCCGTGAGATGTTTTATCATCATACGCTAAAAAATAGAGTAAGAGAAAGATTATAATCAATCTCAAAATGACAGACAGATTTCTTTAGATGCAACCACTTTGTGCCTTTAAGTTTCATTATTCTTATTGTGTATTTTTGTCTGAGACGTGTGTCCGCAATTATACCGTACCGCGTATCCAATTATCCGTAGTTATCGCAGGCGCTATTTGTTACTGATTAAAAATACCGAGGAGAGTCATTACTACGGGATATCGCGCGGCGCGCGTAAATCGAACTCACCGACCGGTTTATCGAAAACCCAACGAGCGAGCAAGCGCGCGAGCGGACGAACGGTTCGATGAGCATTCTCGCGATTTACGGCAATAAGGAATTATTAGCCGGAATGTCTCGCTGGAGAGATTCCGGATTACACACGCACGTCGAATGGGGACGCGTGTGTGTGCCGTGGAGAGCGAACAGAGCGGATGTGTATGCGGGAGAACACCATCGAATTCGAGGCTCGATGCGTGACACGGTAACGCAAACAGAAATCCGACACGCCAGGCGGACAGAGAGGACGAACGACGGATGACGCGGGAGTTCGGAGGGTGTCACGGGGAGGGTGAATCGAGTAGACAGACGGCTACAGAGAGAGAGAAAGAGAAAGAGGGAAAAAGAGAAAGAAAGAGAACGAGCGCGGTGGGGGTGGGCTTATATCGTCGCGTTGACTGCGAGGGAATCGTGCTCTCTATCCCGTGGTCTCCTAGCTCCCAATGTCGACGAGGGTGGAAACGCGAACTACAGTGGAGGTCCTCTCCACTTTTTAACTTTTTTTTTTGTCGCTAACCATAGAAGAACACGCAAATACGCGCACGCACCAGCTCGATGAACGAGAGACGACGTGATAAAAAGAAAGAAAGAAAGAGAGAGAGAGAGAGAGAGAAGGGGGATAAGGGAGGGAGAGAGAAAGGACGGAAAGAACGAGAGCAAGGACAGAAGCGCGGTCACTTCCGTAATACGTTTGTCGCCCCGCCGGCGTTTTCACGTAAATCGAGGTTGAACAACGGAAACCCGTCCCTCGTGACTCGTTATCGACGCTTGCTGGGAAACCACCAGCTGCTGACTGACTTCGCTTTTGAGTACTGTAAGATGATCTAAGATTGGGGCTGACTTACTGCGACAAATACGTAAAGAGAGATTCTAGGATGATTAATATAGGATTTAATCACGGTCTAAAATATGTTTGAACAGATTAATGAAAATTATAGACTATAGTTTCTCGTTGTCCGTCTTAGAGAATGAAATTTGGCTGATGCTATCTTAGACGAACTCAAAATTCTTCACGAAAAGAGTATCATAACGCAATTGGAAAACCTTCAATATTTGCTGACGTTGATACTTTCTGAAATGAGACACGTAAAACGCTTATGACTAATCATATACGGGATTCAAAGTCCGGGAAATATCGCAGAATATTTCTCTGTAAACGATTCTCTGTTCGTGGCGCATCGCGAGAGTCCAGCGCGTTATCATAAACTTTCGGTCCTAAATGCTTCTGGCCGAAAGAAATCGCGGATTCCGTATTCGAAAAGTTCCTGGTACCGTTCCAAGACTTCGAGCTATTCCGTGCCAGAGGCAGTCTA
Organism: Pseudomyrmex pallidus; assembly: GCA_014825455.1. Classification (NCBI taxonomy): domain Eukaryota; kingdom Metazoa; phylum Arthropoda; class Insecta; order Hymenoptera; family Formicidae; genus Pseudomyrmex; species Pseudomyrmex pallidus. The sequence continues at coordinate 268 of QVNV01014974.1, read as the reverse complement.
AGAGTTCGCGACCTTTCTTTCCGTCGGCAGATGACCCCGTTGACTCCTGCAAATCATCCAGCGATGCTATCCAGTTCTTTTGATTGAAACAAGCATTTTCGAGTCTAAAACTTTGTACGTGCTGACCGCGTCTTCTTTCTTTAGTTCTTGTTAAAGATCATCTAATTAAATCTTGTTGTATTTAGCGTTTCACAAAGAAATGCGCGAATTATTAGAAGAGTTAAATATGATCTAATTCGCAAATTTACTGTTACACTTGTATATATAT